>JAODAL010006486.1:0-133103 GCA_025379985.1 Phyllomedusa bahiana | reverse complement strand
GGGTCATATTTTCACCCTATGTGTCTTTAGGCATACAATAACACTGCTATATTATTTGTTTAAAGGGGTATTGCCACAAAGTAAAATTGACGTGGGAAGTTTGTAAAGTAAATAATAAACATTTTATCCATTCATTATTATTAAAAATTCTGGACCGTTTTTGTCTTAGCTGCTCCTTTAGTGATCCACTGTTTACAGTTCGTCTCCAGGGGATACAACCAGGGCTGAGAGCATCTCAGTTCTGGTCGCACATGCTCAGACATCACCTCTCCTCTCAGGCAGCTACTGAGTGTTCAAACCCCAGGTGCTGTCATTCTACTCCCGTCTTCTGTACTCTTTAGAAATTAGTCAAACATTGCAAATATATTAAAAAATGAAACCTCAATCAGGTATGTGCACTGATAAAGAGAGATAAAATCCACAGGTTTGGTTCCTGCAGGGATTTTAACCGAGGACCCTTGTGCCTGGAGTCAAAAGTTTTACCTCTGAGCTACAATGTAGCTACTTACAGTTCTACACATAGACAGACCTTTCTTAGACTAGAGAGAGGAAAGGCCTGGTGATGTCATCCTGCTGGGTCACATGATATTCAATTCAAACAAATCACACGCCCCCTTCTGAGCACACAGAGCTGAAGAGCTGGATGCAGGAGGTATGAAATGAGACTTTGGCAAAACCCCTTTAAAATTACCAATAGCATGTCTAGTTCGCCTCCTGTATTGATTTCGATTGAACTGAAATATGATGAGTGCTTATTTAATTCCTCTACTGTTGGTGTCACTACTGAACTACATCCCCACGCATTTCAGGTTTTTAACTTCTTTACAGAAACATTAGAGAATATACACCAAGGTAAAAATGTCAAAATCAATATGGACAAATAAAGATTTGGATTCATGTTCCACCTTGTAAAAGTATAGTAAATTTAATCAAGTATATACAGTCAGTGAAGCAGGTAGTAGATATTCTCTCACATTAACGGACTACCAATGAGAGCTAAGAAAGGTAAAGGAAAGAAATTAGGCAAATATGGCTGCTACTTACTGTTCCATTAAATAAGGATGGAAGTCTGCTATACAAAAGACTGATTGAATGTTATTAAAATACAGAAACATTGTAATATTGAAACTCACCAACCCTCCCCTACACGCGCACACACACACACACACACACACACACACACAAAACCACACACACACACAACGCCACGCACGCACACACACACTGTTGGGCCATACTAGATGGATTATTCCATTTAGTTACATAGTTAGTATGGTTAAAAAAAGACACATCTATCAAGCTTAGGCAGTTTGCAAGCAGGTGTTTTTTAGGTAATTTTTTCATTTTTTTAAAAAAAACGATATTATTATAGGCTTTTCTAACATTATTTAAAAAATAAAAAGATGCTACAGTGATATAATACAACTCACCTTTGTACGCATTGCAGCCTTCTGCAATAGCCACTGATTGACTCTAGCAGCCATACACTGTTCACAGGAACAGTAAGTAAACAGAGACCAAGGGACACCACCAGCAGCATCAGTGCTGGAACAGTAGTTTGTCTTTTTTTTATTATACCACTGTAGCCCCTTTTATTTTTTATATTTATGCTGAAAAACCCCTCTAAACTATAGACTAAAAACATTTTCTGGACCATCTGTCCTTGGAAAGCAGTTGGACATAAGGTACTAAGATAAATAAATGCAGATACAGTACCTTTAACCTCTCAGTCACCCCATCCGTGAAGCTGACAGTGAACTCTGCTATTTTTGGCACTCTGATTTTCTTGTTCTTTTGTTCTGACTGATATTCTGTCCTTGTCTTGACAACCACCTAAAACATATCAGATTATTAGAACTGTGAAGATGATGATATACAGCATGTGTATTCTATTAAAAGTATAGTCAGGAAAACTGCTGTGACTGCTGGCGGAACAAAAGCAGCCAAGCCTTGTCAGTGGGCAGTCACTGGAAGCTGGAACAACTCATAGAATCATTTAACACATTATTTATAGAGATTAAAATGTTAAACAAAATACATAATAGATTAAAACAAGTGAAAAATATGACTATATGGTAAACACAAACCAATTATTATGATTCTTAAAGAGAACCTGTCTCATAGTTTATGCCACCATTGCTGAGGACAGCACAAGCTAGTGACAGACATGCTGTTTCCAGCGCTGTGTCCCTTATTCTGTAAATTGCTGTAGTTTTAGAGTATTTAAAGAGAACCTGTCACATAGATTATGCCACTATTGCTGTGGGCAGCACAAGCTAGTGACAGACATGCTGTTTCCAGCTCTGTGTCCCTTATTCTGTAAGATGCTGTAGTTTCAGAGTATTTAATGCTCACATCTGATAGCTTGTAGCCTGTTCTGCCAGAAAAGAGTCCGCTTAATACATGAGAAGGTGTTAGCGCCACTCAAATGTGACTAGCCCCACCCATCTGCCAGTTATTCACAAGTTTCTTTTCAAAGTAAAAGGTTGACTCAGCCACAGGTTGGCAGGGCTAACACCTGCTCTTGAATACACTGGACACTGATCTCTGGCAGAACAGGCTGCAAACTGCCAGATTTGAGCATTAAAGAGAACCTGTCACATAGTTTTTGCCCCCCTGGATGAGGACAGAACAAGCTAGTGGCAGACATGCTGTTTCCAGCGCTGTGTCCCTTATTCTGTAAGATGCTGTAGTTTTCGTGTATTTAATGCTCAAATCTGCAGTTTTCAGCCAGAAGAGTCATTCGAAGAGTCCTTCAGAGTGTCAGTTTTTTTCAAACCCGGCCAATCGGAGGCTAGCCCCGCCCACATCAACTGACAAACCTATTACTTTGAATAGGTAGAAACATGTGAACAACTGTCAGTGGGCAGAGCTAGCCTTTGGTGGGTGGAGCTAACACCTGCTCATGAATAAGATTTAAGGGGTAAATGCTCTAAAACTGCTGCAACTTACAGAATAAGGGGCACAGTGCTGGGAACAGCAGGTCTGACATTAGCTTGTGCTGCCCTCAGCAAGGGGGGAAAACCTATGTGACAGGTTCCCTTTAAGGGCTACATGTATGAAAACTATATAGGTCTAAACCTATGGGCAACAAAGTAAGTTTTAGACCTAAACCATTTTCATACATGTGGCCCTAAATGTTCTGAAACTACAGCATCTTACAGAATAAGGTGGAATAAGTTTATTGTTTGTTATTCTACATACATTTTTATAATTGATCTATGTAATCTGCTTTAGGGTTGGTTTCTCTGGACTTCTCCGACTTTCTTTGATAGCACAATAGAGAGGATTTTTGACCAGAAAGGAGTGAGTGGTGATGGTACAGGTAGAGCACTCCATTCTTTCTCTTCCTGATAATTTTACTAGTGCATTAGCAATGATATCTATGATAGGTCAACAGAGAAAGCAGCTTAGGCTCGATAGACAGAGAAGGCACAGCTGCTGAGACACATGCTGTACACCACTGCTGCCAGTCTTGTATAATTTTTGTGTGCTGCTGCCGGGTTTTTATTGTTGTCGATTAGAACAAGCCATGCCTAAGTGGCTCTTTGAATATTTACTAGGACTGTACACCAGTTGGATTGATAGATTAGCAGCGCCTTTACTGGCATCTCTGTGGGTAGCTGTAAAAATCTTACGGCTATGGGCCTGTGCTGCTCTGGACAGAAGCAATTGCAGGACATGTGCGGCAGCATTCATGGCAGTGGGGAGAAACAGAAGCAGCGCACAATGGACTCTGCAGGTCCACGTTAGTACTGTTGATGTAGAGACACTGTGTAGTGCTATAGTCACAGCTACTGATGGATCAATAACGCTGCCATTATTATATCGCACATCACAGAGCGGTTCTTATTGCTAGTCTTGTTGTCATTTCTCCATTCCTCTTTCCTAGAGTCTGCCATTAAACACCAAGCCATTTCTCAATGGGGTCAGCAGCATACTTGCCAATTCTTCCAGACTCCCATAAAAGTTGGCAAATCTCCTGGGCACCTTAAATTGACAGCGCCATATAATGTGGGCTCAAAAGCTGTGCTTTTACTATTCACAGTGGGATGCAGCTGTAAAGTACAGCCGGGCCCCCAACACAATGGCGAGCATGAAGTTCAGCAGACGGTAAAAATTATATAACTTATTCTATGGGTCAGTATAATTTCTATGGTTTTCATTATGTTATACTATTTTCAAAAAATTAAATATATTTTTTTTTAAATATAAATTTCCTTTGCATTGACATTTTTTGAAACCAGAAACTTTGATTTGCTAATAATGAACCTGTGTGATGACTCCTTTATGGGGTGAGGTATAGTTTTCATTGGAACCATTTTAGTGAATATATGACTTCTTGATCGCTTTTTATTCAATTTTTTGAAGGCACGCAAGGCTATTTTAACAGTGTTTACAGTTCTGAATAAATTATCACTATAATAGACTGGACTTTTACGTAAGCAGTGAAACCAGGTGTGTTTAATTTTTTTAATTGATTTTAATATGATAAATGGGGGCATTTTGATTTTTCCATACTTTATTTTTTACAACTTTTATTACAATTTTAAAATAAATGTGTCATCCCCCTTGTTTACTTAACCATTGGGAGGTGTGATCATCTGTATGCTACACTGCAATACTAATGTAACTTCAACTCTGCCAGAAGTAAGGTGTAGCAGGAGGAGTAAGATGGCAGGCCTTGGGGCCTTCATTTGCTTTGCACACTCATAATCACATTGGGAGGGGGGTGGGAGGTGAGTGACCGGGTGATGGAGGGGGAGGCACCCTAACAGTTTATATTTCATGGTCCCGTTGACTACAACAACTAGGTGGTTAAATGGAAAGGATCAGAGTAATATTGGCCCCTAATATTAATTATAATTAAAGGGGTTGTCTCATCTCAAAGTTTTATAGGATGCATGAATGAAATAATGCTGCTTTGCTCTGTCACTTCCTGGTCAAGCTGTCTGTAATTAGCATATGAGCTCTGTGTATTCAGACTTCGGCTATTTAGATAAATCTCATGCTGTCAGGACCAGAGAAGCTTCTGAGTTAAAGTAAACAGTAGTAATTACTGTCTTTTGTCTGAAAGATCAGATAACAAACAAGCGCTCAATGCACAAAGTTCTGTGCTGCCTCGACCTGTGTGATGAAGTCGATCCCTGCTATCAGATAGAACAAACAGCAGGGGAGAAGAAGTATACAGGTCGCTCACTTGGGAAACCAGAGAGAGCTCAGAAGGTGATAAAATCACTTGTATTTCCTCAACAAAAAAAAATGAACAAAGCAAAATACGGTATTTGGAAAACATCTTCATTTAGTGTTCCCTACATGTTGAAAGTTAATCTTTGTAATGAGACAACCCCTTTAACAGTTAGCCCCTACCACATATGAAGCAAGCTCAGAAGTGTACAATGAGAATCTGCCACATGTAGCGCAAAAATTTTGCATGGAAATCCGAGCATGTTACAAATCTGTAAACATCAAAATCTGCATGTAACACATGCATATTTTGTTGTGGATTTTTTTTCAGATTATCAAGTATCTGTCACATCGAATCCTGGCTTTTAATTGAAGCATTTTATTGCTATCCCATAATAAATAGACTCTATTGTAACAGACTTGGTGATGTTCACACGGAATGGAAATGCTACTGAAGGCAAAAAAAGAGAAGGGCGGCACTCACCAGCTATGTAAGCAAATTTCTTTATTCCAAACGCGGCATAACAGACAGACGGGATGGATGGCTGCACGCCAACACACCTATGATCGTTTCGCGCGTGAACGCGCTTTCTCAAGGTGTACCAAAGATGTTCTTTCTAAGGCTGAGCACCGCTTCATCCTGAAGATACTGGTTCCGTTGTATACTATTGTATGCGATGTTGCTCTGATTTAACCCATTGGTGCCTACCCCTTGCTTCTCTTTGAGGATTGGAAATGCTACTGACTTTCCACAGTGAAAAATTTGCAGTGTTTCCAGATTTCTGTTATTTCCTCAAAATTTTTTGATGGAAATTATAATAAATCTGATAAAATCCCCACCTACTTTTTAAAAGTGTGAAAATTAAAAAAAAAAAAGTTGCTAATGTTTTGCATAAATGATACCTGCAAAGAAATCCGTGACTTGGGGATTCTGGAAAATTGGCATACATGGCAAAACAAATCCCTATCAATGTGTTTAACCGATTCTGTACTTTTTCTTTTTGATTGTATGCATTTTTTGTCATTGCCCTGACTGCCAAGGCAATATTTAGTTCAAAGCTCCTATCCTTTTTCATTACAGATCCAGCACGGCCAGACTCCTTATCTAGTGCACTACTTATGTGCTCCTCATGTGCCAATGCTTGTTTACTGGTACCTCGTGTGGTATTGGTTGCTGCATAGGGGGCATGGATCATGTCTATGTAGCGCTTGTACCATCTTTTCCTACCCATATAATCAGACCACCTTGCAAATGAGCTCTTCTCCTCACAGCAGCAGTAAACTGAGCTTAGTCTGCCCTGTCATTCAGCAGTTTTATCTCTTTGCTGTCACAGCTCGAGAAGGCCAATATCTTACATTTACCTTTTAACTGCATAGGACTGTCAAAATGAAAAAATAATGCCAAAAAGATTGAAAAATAAAGAATATTAGGTTTAAAAATAACCCCTGTCTGAGACAATAGTGTCACTTCAAGGAAAAGGATTTACTTTGAAGGTAAATTCCTTTCTAAGTGAACTTTTGACATACTACATTAACATTGCTAAGAGGTTTCTCTAAGAACATTTGAAGCAAAGGGCCACTAAAAGCAAATACAGTTTGTTTAAATTTTTACAGGATTTCATGCACATCATTTTTGTTACATAGTTATGCAATACCAAACATTTGCACAAATAAGGGAAAAATGGGAAAATCATTATATAAAGATGGTCATATGGAGGCTAACAATGCTACCCTACCTGATATCCAACAAGGATAATTTGCAATATAGGCAGTCCCCGACTTACACCATTCCGACTAACATCTGTCCCCTAGTTACAAATGGAGACTTATGTGGAATGCTGGCACTTGTAGTTCCATGTTCCATAGCAGATAGTAGCTGTGGAATGACAAGTTCCAGCATGCCACAACAGCACATTAGGTGAAAATCTGTTGAAATCTTCTTAACAGGGGCAAAGACAGCAAAACAAATGTAAAAACCCTTCCCTGCACTATCCGAAACTAAAATCAAACCTTTTGTGCTGGTTACATTTAATAAATATACTTCTTCCGGCTTACATACAAATTCAACTTAAGAACAAACCTGCAGTACCTATCCCGTTCGTACCCCAGGGACTGCCTGTATTCCAGAAAGGAGTCTAAACCATACTTTAATTCATTGAATGAATCAATCATAACAATATAAGTGAATGGCCTTGTTTAACCCCGCTCCTTATTGATATTAAAACCTTCATTCTACTCAGTGACCCACAACTGGCATCAGATTACCATGGCTTTCCCAGGGTAAAGATCAGCCATGAATGCTTTTAAACACTGAGGACTCTACCCAGTTCTGTGCTTTCTCCATCACCATAGGTAAGATCTAGCATATGGTGGAGGAGGAGATTACTAAAAACATCTGCTGATTGGCTATACAGAGTTACTCCTAGAGAGAGCTTTTTTTGAACATGAATATGGAGGCTTAAATGGGTTTTCTCACTATAATAATTAGCTTTCATCATTTAGAGAAAGGTAAATGAAGACTTTCACTAAATACATTGCTCTTTTGATATTGCTCTGGTAAAAATATAAGAGATTTTATCTGCTCTGAATGCACACAAGTGCCTCTAGGTTTTCCTCAATATCTACCTTCCTGATTAAACAGAGAACAGGGAGTGACATCATCATGGTCGGGACAAAGCATAGTCTTTATCTTGAACACTCTGTTATACACTAAGAGGGAAACACGTCGGAATTGGAGACAGAGATGCGCTGTAAATACAAGAGTTACAACTAGATCTACAGTTCAAATTAATTTATTATCTTTATATATAGTTCTGTTCCCACTATAGACAACATGAATAAATTGAGTGAATAATCGGGTAAGCCACTGATAAGTGGAGTCACCCTTTTCGGGGCGTTTGCTCAACTTATGTAGGTATATATGAGGGAGAGGAATAGGGAGAGGTTTTGTCTCCATCTTTAAGAGGTTTTTTTTCCAGCTCTGTACTAATATATGATGGTATGCATATTTGACTTTATACAGTGTACATGTGTTCTTCAGCTTTTCCCTCATACATGTTAGTATGCGTATTTAACTCTATATAGTGTATTGTGTGGTTATTTTGTTTGTTTCCTGTGGTCGTTTGACAATATTTATTCACTCCAAAAGTATGATTTGTTATGGTCTTTTTAAGGATAGTTAGTAAAGGTTATATTTATTAGGGTTCTTTGTATTTTGGCAATGATTATTTATCTCTAAGATGATTAGCATGTTTACGTTTGATACGCACTTGTTTATACAGCTTTGTTCTCCTGGACTTATGTCACTGTAACGCTCAGCTAGTTATAGAGGAGCTAAATATGCTAATCACTGCCATAAAACAACCCACTGACCAGGCAATGTGAATCTGAAGCTGCCGGTGACTCTGTAAAATAGCATGGTGCGAAAACCTATTTAAGTATTTCCTTCATGGCTCACACTTAAAGGGATTGTGCCATTAAAGACATTTATCATCTATTCATAATATACATGATAAATGTCTAATTTCTGGGGGTCCCAATGCTGGGATGTGGGCCATGAGTCCCCTGTCTTTCCTCTCTTGCACTGGCTCTGAGTGGAGCAGCAGTAGAATATGGGCACTGCTTCTCCGTTCTAGGTTTATGAGACCAACAGAGATGTTCGACCACTTCGTCATTCAAAAGCTTTCCTAGCAGCAAGAGCTCAATGAGGAAAGACGGAGGACTTAAAGCCCCTATTTTAGTAATCAATAGCGGTCCCAGTGATGGGACCCCTAACAATAAGATATTCATCACCTAACCCATGGATAGGTGATAAATGTCTTAGGTGGCACAACTCCTTTAAGGGAACTGGGGTTGCAATTGCTATGGAAGGATTTTGCTCTGTGCACATTCCTATAAGGACAGGACACAGACACATAGGTGTAATTTTTTTGGCTTTTATACTCTCTACATATTTTACAAAAGACAAGAACAGATCTTCATGGAATCAAATGTATGGAAGGTGCAAAAACTTAACATGCCCTGTATATATAGAAATGGCCACTCCATTTCCCATCCATGACGCAATGTAATGTGTAATGTCCAGTTAATAAGCCAAACGACAATTTTCTAGACAGTTTACCATATTAATCATTATTGTTTAGTGCATAATAATACTGAATACTTACACAGAACAATTAGGGCTTCATATTAAAGGGGTGTTCCCACCACTGACTTTGATGGCATATTGATGGAATGAGCCATCAAAGTCTGATAGGTGTGGGTCTCATCTCTGGGACTTGCACCTATCTTGGGAACAGGTCCCCAAAAGTGTTGACTCTGAATAGAGAGCCGGTTGCACTTGTACTCAGCTCTCCATTCATTCCTTAGGGAGTTCCAGATACAAGTGATCATGGTGCTCACCTGTACTATGAACTCCTGTAGAGCGGAATGGAGAGAAGTGCAAAAGCGTGACTGTTTCTCCATTCTGAACCAGAACTTTTGGGAGCTTATTCCCAAGATAGGTGTGGGTCCCAGAGGTGGGACCGTTACCTATCAGACTTTGATGGCATATCCTATTGATATACTATCAAAGTCTATGGTGAGAATGTGGTAACCCAATACCTTTTTTACTGCTGCTGAGTAAAACGATTGTCATGTTGCAGTACCTCTGGTACATTGCATCACAATTCTTGTGAGTTAGAAAATGTATAATGAATTAATAGTTATGTGCTTATAATGCTTTGGTTATGTGCTTACACTGAGGATTAACGAATATACAATAAGCTTTGTACTTTGCTGCCATATACTGGCTAAAGTATGTATATGAGAGTTAGGTATTCACAATCAATATCAGTTGCTACTGAAAATTACTGGAACCATGTGGGAGGAGTCTCCAAGCTCTGCCCCTTCACACCAACAGGCTGGAATGTAGAGGACAGTAGCCTCTACATATGCTCCTGTTAAAGTAATATTTACTCAAGAAGTCCTAGCTCAGAAACTGTTAATCACAGTCTGACCAGTGTAAGGAGCATAGGAGGTTTCCTGGTCATCTCTACATGCAAGCCTTCCTGCTGCTGAAGGGTTTAATATAACTCATCTGGTTCGCATATGGTGGATCTACACGGCATCGTACTAAGTATCACAACACCCAGCGTCCATTCAGTCCACACATTTACATTGCTACTTCCAGAGAGAAGTGAATATTTTCTACAGCCAAGAGAGATAAAGCTGCACAAGTGCTCTCTTGCTATACTGGCTTTTTTATATGTCTACAGTGAGAGCCAGTGCCACGTGACTTTCAAGTAACAAACTTAGTCAGCCCTACCCCCTGGGATAGGGAAAAGTATTGCAAAGTAACCGTGAGTACTTAAAAGGGTTTTCTCACCACGCTGTTTCACTGAGTTTTAGCAGTTTTGCACTTACTCTGTCTGTAGTTCATGAAACAGTAATGGCAGGTAACAGTCTCTCTTTAAAGAACAGTAGAGCAGGTTTACTATGTTTACATATGAGAGGAGATGTTCACCTTGTATGCTATAAATAGGGTTAGAGTCTCTGATGGCAATTGGGTACAGATGAGTGTTCCTATTATATAAAGGATATAAAGACAGTGCAGGAGATTGTTATCTCTAACAAGATTACAGGTAAAGCCATGCTTTCCACTCCCATCAGAACATGTTCCTTTTGTTTAGTGAAACTAATATTGTTAGATAAAATTAGTTTGCTTTGATCTCAGTCCATCAATGGGGTACTGTCACTCCCTGCTCTCTGCTAATCAGATAACAGCATATGGTATGGTATGTAGATAACCATAGAAACCTGCATGCCCTTGAGAGTACATAAAATGCACTTATTTCATTGTAATTAGAAAAAGTCTTCATTGAACCGTCCCTGTATGTTGAAAACTAATCTTTGTAATAAGAAAACTCCTTTAAGTCTGTTTTCCACAGGGAGCAAACCCGTGAAGGACCCTCCTTCAGTGAAGCATTGCTTTGACTATGTTTTCCATACTTTATACAGTCTATAATTGCCTTTAGAGACTCTAACCATGTTTATAGCATACAAGGTGAACATCTCCCCTCTTATGTAAACATAGTAAATTTGTCCTACTGTGCCTTAAAGAGAGACCGTAACCTGGTATTAGGGGCCGTTTACACGGCACAGTATTTGGTCTGTTTTTGGCACGAAGGGGGACAGCTGTTCTCTGTGGTTTGTGGATTCAAGCCCTCCCTCTTTGCACCGACATGTTCATGTTCCACACGAAAACGGAGCGGAGGAATGAACATGTTCTATGTTTTTCGGACCGCCAGCAGTCTTAAAAACCATCCAGTGGGGACCGCTGCACAGATTTTCCATTAAGGTCCATGTAAAAGGTTGACAGTCGGTTTACAGGCGGCTTTCAAACCCGAAAACCATCTGTAAATCCGGCTGAAAACCTTTGCCATGGGGACATGCCCTTACTGTTTAATAAACTACATTCAGTAAAGAAGTTCAACATGTAACGTTCATGAGTGTCTGGCTGTTTTCCAACATCATGGGCACCCACACACTGGACATCAATACTATAGGAGTGCCCCGGGGGGGCCTGGACTATCTCCAACCTTGCAAACCTGCCCTTTTGACAATCGTTGTGGACGTGAAGAAAGTGTTTAGGAGTCCGGCGCTTCACTCCAACCACTGTGACTACACTAACTGTGGTCTGTGAAACTACAAGTCCCAGCTGGCCTTTGCATAATATCTATTGTCTTTCCCTGAGGCTCATAACAAAAACACCCCATCGAGGGCAAAATCTAACCTACTCCTTAGACATGGTTAACAAATTAACAAATAACAAACATGGTTATCATACCCCTCCATTTTCTTTGCACACCATATTTTAATAATTACTTGTGTTCATAAAGTGAAATGAACTATAGCCTATATGCATTGACTATTAACAGAGTAAATATACATATTTCTCAGTTAGCGAAGTAAACTTCACTTTAAATGAACCCCTTAGATTTATAGTCATTTTCGGATTTCTGTTTGTTGTTTTTTCCGCCTTTCAAGAGCCATAACTTTTTCCTTTTTCCATCTACATAACTATAGGAGAGCATGTTTTTACAGGACAATATATACTTTTCAATTGTGCTATTGACCATAATGTTTTCCCGGGTAGCATATAGTCCAGAGATGCCTGCTACTGGGTTCAGTCTAGTCCAGCCATTGAGCTGTGAATATGGCCCGAACAATTGTAGTGTTTTTTGACCATAATATAGAAAATACTGGGAATCCAATTATGTGATTTTAGATTCTATGGAGTCTACTATTCGGTATAAATGATATGTTATCTGTATTTTGCAGGTCAATACAATTCTGGTGACATCAAATTTGTTTTAGTACTCTGAAAACTTTTGCTATTTTTAAAATTTTTGCTGAAAATTCATTTTCTGTGGCCAATATTTTCTTTTTGTTTTTCCACCTATAGCCTAGAGTGAGGGCTCATTTTTTACAGGTTGGTGTAGTTTTTTTTGGTAACATTTTGGGATAGATGGGACTTTTTTTTATCACTTTTTATTCCAATTTGTTGGGGATAGGAAATGACCAAAACACATAATTGTGACCTCTGGAATATGTATTCTTCTACAGTGTATAGCATACAGGATAAATTATGTTATAGTTTAATAGATAGGACTTTGAAAGCGATGATAGCAATTATGTTTAACTTTTTTATTATTATTTTGTTATTTGTGAAATGGCGAAAGGGGGGTGATTTAAACTTTTAATATTTCTTATTTATTTTTTACTTTAATACTTAGTCTATCTAGGGTACATTACCACTAGGGGGCACGATCGCTTGTCCTATATATAGCAATACTATTGTACTGCCGTATACACGATTTTTATTTATTACATATTACAACCTCACCTTTAATGAATTTAGATCCAGCATTTTGGGCTAATTTCATGATGCGTTTTATGACCGTTTTTCAAAAACATAGCTCCACTAAACCCTGCTTAGATCAAGAGTAAATAGGGTTATTTATTTTTAAAATAATGGCATATTATTAGCATATGCCTCCACTTCATGATTAGCAGGGGTACAAGCTCTGAAACTCCCACTGATCATGAGAATTAGAGGAATCAGCACTAGTTTAATGATACAGTGATATACCATCATTTTATAAACTAAGAAAAGCCCTTTAACTGTTGCATTTCCACCTGAAACTCCCTCTAGGTGGAGTTAAGTAGCTTACTGTTACTGTTTTACTGTGTATACAGTAGTTCCCTCTAGTGGTAGGGTAGCTACAAGCAGTTATAATTGTATACAACTTGAGGTCAGTGTTGTGGATTCTCAGCTCTTTACTGAAAAAACAACTTTTAATGCTACAAAGACATTTTAAGAAATGAAACAGCGCAGAATTTTGGACCAATTTAACCTGCATAAAATACTGGTCAATGGAGGAAATTCATTTAAAGGGTCGGTATAAAATTAGGCTTTAAGTCATGAATAAAAATCCAACTGTTTCCCTATGACAAAACACTTGACAAATTACCAGTTGTCTTCTGTGTTGCCAAGATTCATGGTAATTCATGCATTCCTTTGTGGTATCACTTTTTATATACAGAGTATTTTTATGTGCAATGATTGTTTTTTTCCTATTGTCTCATGTTTTATGTGGGTGAAATGGGCTGGAACGGTACTAACATGTTTCTTCTCTGTAGACAGTGTTGATATGTGAAAGTACTGGCAATGACTTCAAACTACTGAGCCTCTTTGACTTATTGCTTGCTTCGCTTATTCTGAATAATTTAAATTAGCAATGGAAGAGCACTTTAGATTTCTATTGGAATGTGTTATGTGACATTACTGTTAATAAGCCATAAATCCTGTCTAATCTAAACCAATTATGAGCTTAGCATTAATATCATTACTCTACAAATGTATGAATGTATATATATATATATATAAATAATATATATATATATATATAATATATATATATATATATATATGTGTGTGGTGTTGTGTGTGTGTGTTTTGTGTTACTATGTGTATATAATATATACAGTACATAAAACTACATTCATTGCTATATATACATATAAACATATACTGACAATATAAATACACTTAAACATGTATAAATATATATATACACACGCATTCATATATAGTACATGTATATATACACACATATATATACATAAAACTACATTCATTGCTATATATACATATAAACATATACTGACAATATAAATACACTAAACCATGTATATGTATAAATATATATATATATACACACATTCATATATGTACATATATATACACACATATATATACATATATATATTATATATATGTGTGGATATATATATATATATATATATATATATATATATATATATATTTATATTCACAGATAGATAGATAGATAGATAGAGCCCCTATATACATTTACATATAGTACATATAATACAGTGTGTGTATATTATAGATATCTACATATATATATATATATACATATAATATATATAATATATATATACTATATATATATATATATATATATATATGTGCGTGTGTGTGTATAGATAGATAGATAGATAGATAGATAGATAGATAGATAGATAGATAGATAAGTAGCTAGATGGAGCTCCTATATACAGTTATGTGTGTGTATGTATATATATATATTGTACAGTTGTTCATCTCTCCATAGGCTCTCTACATCTCCAGCATAGGAGCTGCGGTGAATGTATAGGTAGACCCTGTGTCCCTTGTGTACTATATATGCTCATCTGTTATGCCTGAGCTGCAGTGACATGTATGCACTGCTAATTTAAGGGCACAGACATAGCAGGGGCGATGCCGTTGACAGATTGATGAGGTTTACAGCTATTTCAGGGATAAAGGAAAGTCTAGAGCGTCCATGTCTAATGTTACCTTCTCAGGGGCAGAGAACTGCAGATGATTTACATCCAAGGGTGTGATCAGAGGCACCGTCTGAAATCCATCTTCAGCAGAAGGCTCCTTACTGGTTTTGTCACTCAGATTACTCCCCAGCTTCACCATCCTTTCTTCCTTTGCTTGCAGACCTGGTAATTGAGGGGTAGATCCCAGATGAATAGAGAATCACACACTGGTGTAATAGATGGAGACAAGCAGGGCAGATCGCAATGCTCACAAAGGATCCATGCCATGCATTGCGCTGTATCCCACCTATGTGTCTGTGCGGATTTAGCCTTGCACCAGGGATGGTAGGCATGCTAGTGAATGGAGGTGCCCATACTCACCTTTCTTCTGTGTCTATGGCCAGGCTGGAGCAGGCACGAGCAGTGAGCCCTGTCTGTGGTGCTGATGCAGACAATGCTCCGAGAACGGCGGCTTCGAAATCCTACTAGAGGGGAGTAGGGCGCCTATTGCAGTACATGCTTCCTGCAGCACTTAGACTGGAGCAGCGGCACGCTCCACCTGTACACTAGCGCCATCTGCTGTAGAGACGGAAAACTGCCAAAGTATTGCCAGACTGATGCATCCACCTGAACCAGCAACGCCCCCTGCAGGTCAATCCATAAAATAGACGTGTAGAACTTATTATTTCCGTTATCTTTACTGTAAATGCCATTGTTGACTATGGGGCACAATCCATGCACAAGTTCAGCTGGGCATGTCTGGCCCTGTTTATGGTCAAGAGGGTAGGAAATATGGGTCGTATTTGGTGGCTCTTGTCAGACCTGTGAAGAGGCATAGCCTACTCCAGAAAAGAGGTGCCACCTAGACAGCTGCAGGCAACAGATGGCAGCATTTATGTACCAGGATTCACATCTTAGACAATGGGAGAGGATAGAATATTTGTACAAAAGAATTGGAATTCTCCGCAGGCAGTGCTGACCATCCTAGAGAATCACAGGAATAGACAGATGGAAGATCAGAAAAACGCAGCTCACTCTGCTATGAAGTTATACACTATCAAGTCCCATTATTAGGATCACTTTTGATATGAAGGAGCTGGCTTGCTGGATGTGATAGGCTGTCTTCACACACATCCCTTGTTTGCAATTTATTTCAGCTGCAAAAACTAATGATTATTGTTTTTTGGGCCAAAGGTGCCACTATTTGTGAGACTGCATAGTTTGTGAACTGTGTGTACTGCTGTGGTGAAAGTGTATCAGGAGTGGGTAAGTGATACCATTGCCGATAAGTAACATGGAATCTGCAAAGCACAATATGCCATTCATGCAAGAGGTGAACATCAGCTACAAAGGTGTATGAAGGCCCACCAGCACGCTACAGTGGAACAGCTCACCGCTAGAATGGACCAAAGGGCTGCCAGACGTGTGTCCAAAATAACAGTGAACCTTACTGCATAAAGGGCTCTGAAGCAGATGGATGTCACTCAGGGCCATCTTTTTCATTGGGCACACTAGGCAGTTGCCCGTGGGCCCCACAAGTATAGGGGCCCCAGGTGGTCTATGCATGTCTCAGGAATACAAAAAATATACCCTAGATCCCTTGGTTAGCTTTTCTTATTTAACTGTTTGTGTGTTTTTAGGATGTGCAAACAGTTACAAACCATGGTGAAGAAGGGAGCTAAAGGCTCCATGCTCTGCCAATTAGTTTTGTAGGCTGCTGGTGTCCAGACATAAATGGTGTAATGAGTGTGCTTATGGGGGGCTCGAGGCATGGCCTAGTGTGATGTCATATATTTGGTCAGGGCCCACTACATTGTTATGCCCAGGGGCCCATAATGCTGTTAAGACAGCTCTGATGTCACTGCACTTCTGATAACAAAGTTGTATCGGCAGAAAAGGCTTCGATTTTCATGGCAGTGTTGGAATTGGATTTCCACTGATTGGCAATGGGTTGTTTTCTCTGATGAATCACGTTTTCAGCTTCATCAAACGCGTGGGCTTTGGCATGTCAGACATCATAATACAAACACTCTGCAACCATTGCTAGAAGAAAACAAGCTGGTGGTGCCAGCATTATGGGCTGGGGAATGTGTTTGTGGGAATCGCTGGACACACTCATCAATATTGAAGCCTTTTTCAACCGATCTGGGTAGGAATCCATCCTTGCGGATCATGTACACTCATACATGCTGATTGTCTTTCATGGGGCGGATCCAATCTTACAACAAGACAATGCAATATGTTACATGGCTAGAAACATCCAACACTGGTTGCAAGAACATGACCAAGGCTTCCAAGTGCTACTCTGGACCTCCTATTCCACAGACTTGAACCCAACTGAGCATCTGTGGGACCACTGATGGTCATTTCTACTCTATGGATACTCCCCCATGCACCCTCCAGCAGCTGTGGGTCAGCATGGCTCCAGATACCTGTAACAACTTACCAGGACCTTACTGAGTCACTGCCCACCTGTCTAGCTAGTGTCCGTGCTGCACATGGCGGTTGCTCTGAATATAGTGGTCATAATAATGTGATTCGACTGTGTAGTTAGGATAGTTTATCCTAAGGGGGTTTCCCATCTTTGTATTAAGAAATAATTAGCATATACAGAATTTAAGTGTTTACATGACAAAACAGAATTTTAATGGGTAGACATACACTTGAAAAAGGCACTGGGCACTGAAAAAGTTTCCAGTGTTGCAATCCACCAATCCTTTGGATGGTAATGTCATGTTTATTGAGAAATTACACAGCCATAGCATTCACAAGGCCCTGACATTACTGGCTCCCATAGACATGTGATTTGGTGCCTAATGTTGACTTGACATAACTACCCAGTGGAGAAGCAGCAAGGGATTTGGCTAGTGATGCATGGGCAGTTTCAAAGGGACACTCGGTCCCATTATCAATTACATTTATCTTGAGCTTTTCCTCAGCTCTGGGATCTGTTGCCCAGGTTTCTGATGCAATCCCACGGTGCCACACACGAGTCTGATTCAGCCAATGTTAAGGCTACAGTGAGTGACAAAGGTATTCTAACCCCTGTGTCACGGTCCGTGCCACGTTCCTGTCCTTCACGCTGCGGCCTCTGCATGCGAACCGCAGTCGTACCTAATGTTCCTATCGCAGATCTGGTTCCGTTGCAGTGTCGCTGTGAGCACTCCTGTAGCCGCTGCTTACTCACCTGTGATTGCTGTGCGCCTTCTCATGCTGGCCATGCGCTTCTCCATCTTGGTGTTGCCGGTTCCCGGTCTCATAGAGGGTTGCAGCCACATCTTCCTTCCTTTTTTCCCACAGTGTGCAAGGGTTGGTCTTCCTCTGCCAATCCCCTCTAACCTGTGGGTTTATAAGCCTGCCTCTCCCTCACACTCCTGCCTGATCCTGTTTGTTGTGTCATGTTGTCGCTTGGTTGTAGTCTGTTGTTCCAGTGTATTGTCTTCTTGTTTGTGTCTTGTGTATCCTCAATGTTTGGTTAGTCACCTGTTGTTTTTCCATGTGTCTGTCTGCACCTTGTCTGTGAGCTTCTTTGCCATGTTAATGTCCTTAGTTTCCTTGCTTGTTTTTCCTCTGTCCCTGTTTCCATATCCTGTGAGTTTCCTTGCCTTGTTCTCTGCCTGTGTTTGTGCCCTGCTCAATGCCTTGTTCCTTGCCTGAGTCTAGCTTTAGACTCTGATCTTGTTTCCTGTGTGCTGTTTTCCAGTCATCTGTTTTGAACCTGGCTTCTGTTTAACCTTCTTTGCTTGGCATCCATTTTAGTCCTTTTTGTTCTTACCTTGCACATATTTTAGCTTCTAGTCTCTTTGTCCTCTGTCCCCTATCTGTTGGTGCCGTAGCATTGGTTCTTCTGGCCCGTCTGGTCCAGCTGCCACTGCTGGGGACTTGCTCTAGGTAGCAACTGGTGGGCTGTTGGGTCCAGCCAACCCTTACCATTCAAAGGCTCTGTGGAAGATACCCATGCCCGATGCCACTTGGTTACGCCCCCTCGGAGCAAGCCCCGGCAGTGGTCCGTGGTCCACTACCCGCCTTACCCGCTCAATCCGTTTTTTTTTAATTTTTAAAACCAGTAAGGATCAGGCCATGGACTCCGCTGAAATTTTGCCCTCTGTTTTCTTGGTTATGTGCATTCTTTTTGTGGCTGTCTCTTTTTGTGTTTCGGTATGTTTATTCATTATTTTTTGGCAGTTCTTTTGTGTTTGGTAGCTGCTAGCCTCATGGTCCAGCCCAGAGCATCCGTTTGGCACTAGCTCAAGGTCCAGCCAGAGCATCCGTTTGCCTATGCTCATGTCCAGCCCAGAGCATCCCGTTTGCCTAGCTCATGGTCCCAGCCCAGATATCCGTTTGGGCCTAGCTCATGGTCCAGCCAGAGCATCCGTTTGGCCTAACTCCATGGTCCAGCCCAGAGCATCCGTTTGGCCTAAGCTCATGCACCAGCCCCAGAGCATCGTTTGGCCTAGCTCACATGGTCCAGCCCAGAGCATCCGTTGTGGCCCTAGATCATGCCACCCAGAGCATCCTTTGGCCTAGCTCATGGTCCAGCCCAGACAATCCGTTTGGTCCTATCTCATGGTCCAGCCCAGAGCATCCGTTGGCCTAGCTCATGGTCCAGCCCAGAGCATCCGTTTGGCCTAGCTCATGTCACAGCCCAGAGCCATCCGTTTGGCCTAAATTCATGGTCCCCAGCCACAGAGCACCTTTTGGCCTAGCCATGCTCAGCCCAGAGATCCGTTTGGCCTAGCTCATGTCCAGCCCAGAGCATCCGTTTGGCCTACACATGGTCCAGCCGCAGAGCATCCTGTTTTTGGCCCTAGCTCATGGTCCAGCCCCAGAGCGATCCGTTTGGCCTAGCTCATGGTCCAGCCCAGAGCATCCGTTTGGCCAAGCTTCATGGTTCAGCCCAGAGCATCCGTATGGCCTAGCTCATGGTCCATCCCAAGCATCCGTTTGGCCTATCTCATGGTCTAAGGAGAAAAGAAAAGACAGCCCCGATCAAACCGTTTGGCCTAGCTCATGGTCCAGCCAGTGCATCCGTATTTGTCCTAGCACATGGGTCCAGCCCGAGCAGCCGTTTGGTCCTAGCTCATGGTCCCCAGCCCAGAGCAACCGTTGGCCTAGCTCCATGGTCCAGCCCAGAGCATCCGTTTGGCCTAGCTCATGGTCCGTACCAGAGCATCCGTTTGGGCCTAGCTCATGGTCCACCCAGAGCATCCGTTTGGTGCCTAGCGAATGGTCCGGCCCAGAGCATCCGTTTGGCCTAGCTCTTGGTCCCCAGCACAGAGCATCCGATTGGCCTAGCTCATGGTCCAGCCCCGAGCATCCGTTTGGCCTAGCTCATGGGGACCATCCCAGAGCATCCGTTTGGCCTAGCTCATGGACCACACCCAGAGCATCGCGATTGGCCTAGCACATTGACCATGCCCAGAGCATCCGTTTGGCCTAGCTCATGGTCCAGCCCAGAGCCATCCGTTTGGTCCATCTCATGGTCCAGCCCAGAGCATCCGGTTTGGGCCCGAGCTCATGGTCCCAGCCCAGATCATCGTTTTTTTGGCCAGCTCAAGTCCAGCCCAGAGCATCCGTGTTTTGGCCAGCTCATGGTCCAGCCCAGAGCATCCCGTTTTGGCCATCTCATGGTCCCGCCCAGAGCCTTCCAGTCCCCGTGGCTTACGGTCCCGTCCCTGGCCTTTCTGAGTCCCGTGGCTTACGTCCCGCCCCTGAGCCATCTGAGTCCCCGTGGCTTACGGTCCCGCCCGAGCTCTTCTGAGTGTCCCCGGTGGCTTACGGTCACCGCCCTGAGCCTTTCTGATCCCCGTGGCTTTACTGCGCGCCCTGGGTTCCCCTCCCATTTTGCCTAGGCCCCGTTTGTTCCTCCTGTGCCCCTCCATTTCCTAGGTATTCCGGTACTGGCTGTGCAGCCTGTAGTTGGTTTTGAGGGTTTTGCCCCCGGATAAAGTTTCGGTCCCCTGACCTAGGTGAATTTCATTTTGTGGATTGGAGAGGAGGGAGGGGGTCTTAAGGAGGGGGGAACTGTCCCGTCCGTGCCACGTTCCTGTTTTTTTTTTTTTTTTTTGTTTTTTTTTTTCCCCCCCCTTATGTGCGGCTCTGCTGCGAACCGCAGTCGTACCTATGTTCCTATCGCAATCTGCGGTTTCCTCCTGTTGCAGTGTCCTGTGAGCGCTCCTGTAGCCCTGCTTTACTCCACCTGTGATTGCTGTGCGGCCTTCATCATGCTGACCAATGCTGCTTCTCCATCTTGGCTGCTGCCCTGTTTCCCTGTTCTATAGAGGGTGGCGCCACATCTTCCTTCCTTATCCCACATGTGTGCAGCGTTGGTTTGGGCCTTCCTCAGCAATCCCCTTCTACTGTGGGTTATAACCTGCCTCTCCTCACACTCCCTGCCGATCCTTGTTGTTGTTGTCGTCTCATGGTGTAGTCTGTTGTTCCTGTGTATGTCTTCTTGTTTGTGTCCTTGTGGTATTCTCTGTTTGGTTAGTCTACATGTTGCTTTTCCATGTGTCCCTGTCTGCACCTTTTGTCTGTGAGCCTATCTTGCCATTGTTAATGTCTTAGTTCCCTAGCTTGTTTCTGCTGTCCCTGTTTCCATGTCTGTGAGTTTTCCTTGCCTTGTTCTCTGCCTGAGTTTGTGCCCTGCTTCATGCCTTGTTCCCTTGCCTGAGTCCTAGCCTTAGTCTCTGATCTTGTGTTCTGTTTGCGGTTTTCAGTCAGTCTGTTTGTACCTTGGCTGTCTGAGTTTTAACCTTCTTCTTGCATCCAATTTAGTCCTGTTTGTTCTGTACCTGGACATTTTACTCCTAGTCTGCTTTGCCCCTTATCCTTTTGGGGCCTAGCATTGGTACTTCTGGCCTGTTGGTCAGCTCCACTGCTGGGGGACTGCTCTGAGTAGAAACCTGGGGGGTTTTGGGGGGTCCCCCAAAATTTCCCAAAAAGGGCTCTGTGAAGATACCCAACCCCGAGGGGCCACTGGTTATGGCCCCCTCGGAGCAAGCCCCAGTGGCCAGTGGGTCCACTACCCCCCTTACCCCCTCACCGTTACACCCTAACTGCATCACAAACTAAAATATATTTTTTTTGAATTTTAGTGATAAAAACAACACAAATGCAAATATTTGTGAAATTAAAAAAACAATATATTTACTTTTTCCAGTTTTTTGAAAATTAAAAAACTGAAAACTTGCCATAAAATGTTTCACCTTGTTTACCCCTATATAAATTCCATAGTCAAATCCTTTAGAAGTCACCTAATTAGTAAGTAGGGGGTACATTGTTGTAATTTATTCTCAGTATACTAAGCTTTTTTAGGAGGACTCAGAGGTTTTTAAAAATACATTAGTGAAAAAAAAAAGTGTCATGAAACCAAGGACACACCAGACAGCTGAAGGATAAAGTTTTGGCAAAATGAATTTCAGGGTTAGGTTAAAAAAAAAAAAGAAAAAGGCCAAAACATTTTTCCATCTAAGGGGACACTGTTCAATTCACATCCCAAAGGAAGAAATAGAACAGCTGTAACCTACCAAACATGGCCATCTACCTAAATGAAGCCCAGGCCTAAGAGAGAACAAAGAGGGGCAAGGGGTCACCAAACGCTATGTGTGGAGGAAAGCCAGCATTGCACATCATCCTAAATACCCCCATCCTACGTGAAACATGGTGGGGGCACATTTTGCTGTGGGGAGGCTTTCTTTGCGGGGATGGAAGCATGAAAATTCATGGAAGAGAATGAGAAAAATACGGGGAAAAATAATGGGGGAAAACCTTTTAAAGGGTGCAATAAAAAATGGCCAGCCCTGAAGAGCCCCAGACCTAAATCCCATTTAGAATCTGTGGCAGGACTTGAAAATTGCTGTTCATGAACGTTCATCAACCCATCTGACTGAGCTAGAGCTATTCTTCAAAAAAAGGGGCACAAATTCCAGCCTCTGTGTGCAAACTGCTAAGGAAATACAAAAAAGACTGAGTGTCATTGCAGCAAAGGTGGTCCTACAAAGTAAGCCCGGGGGGGGGTAATAAAATTTTTCACCCCAAATTTTTCAATTTTTTCATTTGCAACCATTCGGAAAATCACACTTTTTTTTTTTACACTTCACAAATATTTGCTTCTTTGTGTTGCTCTATCACATAAAATATAAATAAAAATGAAGAACAGTTCAAGTAGGTCTGTGACTTAATTTAGGTTCTTAGAATGTGACAATGAAAGAAAAAGCATTGCTGCCAAAAAAAGATGTGTTGGGAACAAGTTAAAAGATCTGCAAGGGACATTTATAGTAAGTATATTTAAAATATTAGTCAATTATCTTGCTTCTGCTAAATTCAACTGACTCTTACATACATGTGGTGCACAATATGTTCTTTACATTTTTGCCAGGGAAAAACAGCTCCTTTCTTTTTTTTCCCGGTACTTGTTTTAAACACAACCAAAAAAAAGCTTTTATCTCCAATAAAGAAAGTGATTTCTTGCAGCTCTTTTGTAAATATTGTATTATATCTGTTCATGGGACAACACTGGAGATATGACACTTTGACACTACTTACAATATAACGTAATCAGTGTACAGCTTGTATAACAGTGTAAATTTGGTGTGCTTTCAAAATAACTCAACATGACCATCAGGCTAAAACACTGCCAACAAAAGTGTTTACACCCCAATTTGCCATTTTCCCTTAACGGGGTCGTGATAGGCAAGGAACTCTCTGAGGATCTGAAAAAAAAATGTTTGCTGTACATGAAGATGAACTAGGCTATAAGTAGATTGCCCACACCCCAATCTGAGCTGCAGCAAATTGGCCAAGACCATACAGCGGATGGTTAAGCATGGGGTAGGATGTAGGTTTGGGGTGCATAGTCTGCCAGCTGTGGGGGAGCTAGAATTTTATTTAGGAACCATAAATGTCAACAGTACTGGACTACTGAGCTAAAACATAAAACCCCTCCTTCAAAACTGGGTGCAGGGAGTATTTCCCGCATAACGACCCCCCAAAAACACTTCCCAAGACAAACCCCGCTTAAAAAAGAAAATGGGGTAAGGCCTTGTTCACAGGCTTATTTTGGGGCCCCGGACTGGAGCCGTACTGTGGCCGTATTTTTCGCGCAGTACGGCTCAAACCGTCCCTGTTTATTACGGAAAACCCCATTCTCATAAGAACTGGGATTCCGTCGCTCCTCCCCGTCGGGAAAAACCGCCGCGGGGGAGAAAAAATGGGGCATGCACATTAATTTTTCGGGGTACGCGCCATAAAAAAATCATTGTCTAGGGGGGGGCAGCAGCTCCCCCCCCGCGCCCCCCCCCCGCCCCACCCTTATTCAACGTAACTGCGTCCGAAAATCGTCCCCAATTAGGCTTTAATAAACCGTGGAAAATTCCAAAGTGCTGGACTGGCCTGGCTCCAACCTAAACCCATTTTAAAATTTGTGGGGGTTTCCCTTTAAAAGGAAGGTGAAAAAGCACAGGTCTCTAACAAACCCCGCTCCATGATGTCGTCATGGAGAAGTGGAAAAGGATTCCAGCGGCTGAAAAACCCGTGAACTCAGTGAATTCCCCCCAAAAGTTAAAAAGGGTTAAAAATAATGGTGATAGTGTACACTGACTACTTTACATTGTATAAAATTGTTGGATCTCGTTTTTTTCCCATGAAAAGATAAATCCCAATTATTAAAAAAAAATGTTTCTAAGGAAATTTATTTTTATCGTTTGATTTCACTTAATATTTATTTTGCAGTATGGTTTCCACATACAATGGTTGTCTTGAAAGCAGTTTTTATTGTTTGTTCGGGGACCACTGTAATCATATTCACTTTAAATGCTATGTTCACATTTATATGGGAAGCTCAGTCATACAGTCTTTCAAATATGCCAAAAAAATGCATATATCACTATTCTTACAAACAAAATAACAGAACACCATGACGGAACCTGAGAGACTCGATTACAAGTCAGTGGAGTCTGTTGGCGCAAAAAAGGGGATTGATCAAAAACAAACCAGATGTAAGTAAAAAAATTCTTAACAATTAGAGATGGGGGTTTTTCCAAAAATTCGTTTCGGTGATTTTCGCCGAATTCCCCATCAAAATTAGTTTGGGTCCAAAAAATTTTGTACGAAATCGCATTAAAAAACAGCTATTTCAGGCTGCACTAACCCTGCGGGGTGCGTAAAAAGTTGCCCATGCTTAAAATGCAGGGGGGAGCTTGGTTTGGTCTCTACAATGTTGTGTTTTATTTGACTGCAGATGACCCCCGCTCTTAGAAATCGTTTTCACTATAAAATTCCCTGGGCACTTAAGAGGGAAAAAACTGACCAAAAAACTGAAGCGGCATGCAGCTGTAAAGTCAGGCCGGGGGAAAAGCGGGAAAAAAACAAGCTGAGAGTCAGTTGGCAAATCATGACAGAGTGTGGAGGTGGGGCGGCAGCCACGGAGCAGATTCAGACAGTGGCACAAACATTCTGGAGGGGGCAAAAAACAGGAAAGGGGTTTCCAGAGTGCACAATGACAAATTTGGGGGGGTTAAGGCGCAGCCACAGCACAGCATGAGGTTCAGACAGGGACAATGACAGAGTGGGAGGTCACGCGAGCCACAGCAGCAGCTGGGGTCAGAGAGGGGGCACAATAAAAATTCTGGAGTGGCAAAAAAAGGAGAGCCACAGATGGCACATACAGAGAGGGGAGGTGACGGCGCACAGAAAGGGGGTCAGAGAGTGGCAAAATACAGATGTGGGGGGCACGGGGGCAGCCACAGTAGCCCCAAATAGGAAAAGTCAAATGCATTTTGGAGGTGGCAAAACAGGAGTGGGCCACAGAGTGGCACAAGACACATGTAGGGGGCAGGCAGTAGCCACAGCAGAAACTGAGGTAAAATAGTGGCACAAGACATTCTGGGGGTGGCAAAACATTGTAGGCCCCCAGAGTGGCACAATGAAGAGAGTGAAGGTCAGGCAGCGTGCATGGGGTCAGAGATGGCAAAATGACACGGTGGGGGAGGGCATGGCACAGCCACACAGAGCATGAGGTCAACAGGGGGCACAATGACAGAGTGTGGAGGGACAGCCAGCCACACAGATGAGGCCGGGGAATTTGACAAGCTTTCTGGAGGGGGGAAAAAAAACAGGAGTGGCCACAGAGGGGACAATGACAGAGAGTGGAGGTGACGGCAGCAGCAGCTGAGGTCAGACGTGGCACAATCAGAGTGTGGGGGGGACGGCAAGCCCAGTGCATGAGGTCAACATGGCAAAATGACTTTCTGGAGGGGGCAAAAACAGGAGTAGGCCACAGATTGCAAAAATGAAGAGGGGGAGGTGCGGCGAGCGATGAGGTCAGAGAGTGGCACAAGACACAGTGTGGGGGCATGGCAGCAGCCACAGCAAAGCATAATTCGGCATGGTACGGACCACCCCCTCCTCGGTGCAGCGCGGAAAAACCATGTTTCCATTGTCTGTCCCTTGGTTGGATTTGCATTTGGCCGGAAAAAAGCCATACATCGATTTCTTGCTGCATTACGGAGCTTCCTCCCCTGTGTTACTTGTTCGCGGGGAAGCCATGTAGAATGCGTGACCCCTGTCCCCTAAATGTGGTATAATGGAGCGCAATTGTGGAGGCTTTTGATATGGGGGTGGGGGAGGAGGGGGTTTTTTGGCGCAGGACCCGAGTTTACAAGGGGGAGGAAAAAGCAGCTCTCCTGCCAATTTTGGGTTTGCCGGGGCGGGAAAGCAATTCACCCCGGGGCCTTTAAAGGGAAATGTACTGGCCTGACCATAGTTACAGCCCCAGACGTCCGCACTGTCGTGCACCTTTGGGGAACAAGATAAGTAAGGATGGCCCCCCTTTTTAAATTTTTATGAAGTGCTGGTACTGCCTTTTTTTAAAGGAAAATTATGGTTTGGAAACCTCCATCTCGTCGGCAAAAAGCCATTAGTTCTCTAAACGGTGCAGAGTCCACCTTTTTGGAAAGGGGGGGACTCAGTACCAACAACTTGAACAGGGCACGGTCAGCTCTCCCTTTGAGGGTTTTGGACCAATTGTTGTTTTTTTGCAATTGCCCCCTAACGACTGCTGGCCCATGAGTAGGAGGAGAGGAGTTTGGGACAGGAGTGATGGAAAAGAGAAACAGCCCCCTTCTCAGGGGTGGTGGACCCTTTAAAGGGGCTGCAATGGCATGCGGCTACTGGGGTTGCGCGCTGTTGTTTGCGGCGGCAAAAAGGACCACCAATCAAACCACTTTTTCCCCCAGGCCCCCGGGAGGGTGAGCTGCAGTGTTGACGCAGGGCCTGGTGCCAAGTTAGCCCCCTGGCCACCTTCATTTTTTGGCCCCCAGTTCTACAAAACCCCCATTCCTCCCCCGGTGTTTTAAGCAAAGAACTCCCACACCGCCGAGAACTGTTTTTACCGCCAACCCCCCGCACTGAGTGATACGCCCCCGGCCCGTGAGCCCTTTTCCCGTTTTTTTTTTGGACTGCGAAGGGGTTTTTACCCCGTGGGCTTGGTTTTCGACCTCACACTGCTGTACCCCTGCTGACCCACTTGGGGGCGCGCGGCCTAGACAAGCGATCCCTCTTCCCCTGACGATTTTGAAACCTTGCTTCCCCCGGCCCCCCAAGTGGGGTGGTACATCATCATCGATTTGTGTTTCATCGCCACTGTGTCCTCTCCCGGGTTTGGTATGCAAGGTGACCCCTAAAACATGACCTCCCCATGCACTCTCCCATCTATCTTGGGCCTACTAAGAACAGGGGGTATTGGCCCCCTTTCTTCGGGCCAAGTAGCTGTTTACTGCCCTTCAAATTGTTTTATGCTCGCCTATATAGTGGCGTGAGCCCAGAGCAATAGTAGATTTGGCGAGGGAACCGGTGGGGCAGAGGGGGGGTTGAGGACAGGTGGGGCCGCTGACCCGCTCCCCCCGGGGCCTGCCAACAAGGGGTTTTGTCTGACGATCCCAGGTCTTGGGTGGGGTTTGTCAATGTACTGGGAGGAAGGGATGACCTATCAACCCAACAAGAACCCTTGGGTTGTGGTAAACACACGGCCCCCAGATGACAGCGGGGATTTTTTGGTCTCCCAGTGACCCCTCTGCACTCCCCTTTGCTGTGCTCACCCGGGGGCCAGGAATGGTTTGTGCCCTGCCCCTCGCAGGTGAAGAGTGCCAAATCTCTGTCTGAATACTGTGTGTTCTAAAATGTAAGACATGTTTGAGAAGATACGCATATATAAATGCACACCCGTATTTGACTCCCAAATGAACCCCGTAAAAAGCTTGGGTAACCCCCTTTGGGTATAAAAATTTCGCTCCACAAATGGCCAGAAAAATTTATTCTATGTGCCCTTTTTAAAAAAACTGTGTTTTACTGAATATAAAAGCAAAAAACGGCTTAATTGACCTTCGGTTATGAATTATGCTATAGGGAAAATGTCTTCTTTGGTGGTGAAAAAGAAAAGTTTCTTTTTTGTGACACAACAGCGAACAACACTTTTAATTAAACCCTGGATGAAATTTTCAAAAAATTTTAGCAACCAAAAAAATTTCCCCTTTGTAATGTTTAAAATGGGGTGTATTTTCTGGTACACAACAACAGAAAAAATTTTAATTTTTAACCCTTTGGTTATGAATTATTTCTACAGGGAAAAATGTCTTTTTTGGCGGTGAAAAAAAACTTTTTTTTAGTGACCACAACAGGGAAAAAAAGCTTATTTCCTGGGGTGTAAATTGCGCAAAAGAAATATGCTCCAAAATTACCACTTTGTAGCGTTTTTTTAAAAAGGGGATTTTACGGTACACAAAAAACAGAAAAAATTGTAATTAATTAACCTTGGTTATAATTATGCTACAGGAAAAATGTCTTTTTTGGTGGTGAAAAAGAATGTTTCTTTTAGTGACCAAAAACAACGAAAACGCTTAATTTACCCCCTGGACTAATTTCACAAAAGAAAAATGCTGCCAATAATTACCAGCTTTTTAGCGTGTTAAAATGGGTTTTTACGGTACACAAACAAAAAAAAATTTTAAAACCTTTGGTTTTGAATTATGCTACGATAAAATGTCTTTTTTGGCGGTGAAAAAGAACGTTTTTTTTTAGTGACCACAAAAAGCCAGAATAACGCTTAATTAACCCCTGGGGTGTAAAAATTTCGCAAAAGAAATGAGCAACCAAAATGAAGTGGGGATTTGGATTGTAAAAACGCTGTTTCTTTTTAAAAGAGTACAAAAGGAACGGTTTGATAACCCCGGGGATTTCTGTACTGTGAGAGATAGATTTAAAAAAAGTATAGCAGCTGCATGGACGCCCCCATGGACTTCAGTTCCAATACCCCCCAAAATCAGAATTAGAAAGAAAAAGAGCAGTCTTGAACGTAAAAAATCGCTTATAAAAATTAGTTCTTTTTAAGAGATTCATAACAGCCTGGGGCACCTTCCCTACTCATACAATGAGAGCGGTATGGCCTGGGCTTATATAGGCGGGGGACGTACAGAATCCCGCCGGTCTTGATTGGCTTCATCTCTGCCTATTCAGAGGTTACCCTTCTTCCTCCCAGAGTTCTTTGCCCCCATTTAAACCCCTGTGCTCGCAAAACCATTTTAAACAATCAAAAGCACTCTTGTTCCCGCGAATAACCCCCCCAAAATTCGGGGCTTCGTTTAGAATCGAAGTTTTCCCCGAAATTCTTTTTTTTTAAAAATGTTATTAATTGTATTTTGATCAGAAAAATAATAGCAATGCATTATAACAGGAGATCAACAAACACTACATCAAGGTGGAGGATTTGTAATACGCACGTGTGTATACATGAGCACAAAAGAATAGTCAATTCAGATCCACAAAAATAATCGCATATTAGTTAGATGAATAACACAAGTCAAAAGCCGTTGAGCTAACTGCTGCTCAGTAGAACGAACTCAGCAATAGCAAAATGTAGCGGCAGGACAGTCCATCATGGAAAAACTTCAATGGCACAAGGACAGACAACAAATAAGGGAAAATGTACTGGGGGTGTGCGTGGAAGTAACATGATGGAGGAGAAGAGGCTCCTGGTCAAAGTCAACTTACAGTGCTGTTGTTACAGGGCAATTGGAAATTGTGGTATTATCCAAGTAGAGATGGACGAATTGATTCTAACGAAGTGGAATCGTTTAGGAATTTCAGGAAAACTTCGATTCTGAAACGAAGTCGAATCTTTTGGGTACTTCGGTACGGTGAAACGAAGTGTGCTTTTATGATAAAATGGCTGCGACACATGGCGTTACATGGGACAAAGAAATCTGGGAGGAAGAGAGTAGGCATAGCCTACTATGACTTGTGCAGAGATAAAGCCAATCAGAGGACCGGCGGGATTCTGTGACTCACCGCACTATAATAAGTCAGGTGGCGCGACGCTGGTGAGCTCATACTGCTTACTGTAATGTATTAGGGAAGGGCTCGCGCGGCTGTTATTGATAGCTCTTACTAATGAACTGTTTTTTATAAGCGATTTTGGGGGATTTCACAGCTCTGTCTCAGAGGGACTGTTCTCTTACCCGTTCTATTTCTAATTTTTTGGGTATGGGTTCTGAAGTCCAGTGTGTGTCCAGTGCGCAGCTGCTATAATGTTAATGCTATCTGTTCACAAGCACATTGAATATCAAGGGTGATCTAAATGCCTTGTTCCTGTTGTATTCATTTTAAGAAAGAAACAAGCGTTTTTACATTACAATACAAATATTTTTGGCTGTCAATTCTTTGCGCAACATTTTACATCAGGGGTTATTAAAACGTTGTTTCTGCTGCTGTTTGGTGATAAAAAGAAAACCGTTTATTTCCCGCCAAAAAAGACATTTTTCCTGTAGGCATATTCGCAATGCGAAGGTTTATACAAGTTTTCCTCTTTTTGTGTAGCGTTAAAAACACGCGTTTGTAATACGCTACAAAGCTGCTAGTTTGTGGTTGCTCAATTCTTTGGCGCAAATTATACATCCAGGGGTTATTAAGCGTTGTTCTGCTCTGTGGTGACTAAAATTAAACCGTTTTATTTCACCGCCAAAAAAATTAAATTTTTCCTGTAGCCTAATTCACAAGCGAAGATTCATTACAAGTTTTCCTCTTTTTGGTAGCGTAAAAAAAAACACGCCATTGTAAACAAGCTACAAAGCTGTGCTTAGTTTGTGGGTTGCGCACAATTGCTTGCCGCAATTTACATCCAGGGGTTAATTAAGCGCTTGTTCTGCTGATTGTGGTGACTAAAATAAAACCGTCTTTTTCACCGCCAAAAATGGGGACTTTTTCCTGTCAGCATTAATCACAAGGGGAGTAGGTTAATTACAAAGTTTTCCTCTTTTTGTGTAGCGTAAAAAACACGCCATTGTAACACGCTACAAAAGCTGCTAAGTTTGTGGTTAGCTCAATTCTTTGGCGCAATTTAATCCAGGGGGTTAACTAAAGTGTTTTTCTGCATTTGTACTCAGTAAAGAAAACTTTCTTTTCACCCGACCACAAAGTAAAATTCTGTAGCATTAATTCCATATCCGAAGGTTAATTAAAGCCTGTCTTGTGCTTTTTTTATTCAGTAAAAATACACAGAGTTTTTAAACGGCAACATACAAGTCAATTCTTCCGCTGCCCATTTGTGGCGAGCGCAACAATTTATATCCAAGGGTTACCAAGCTTCTTTGTGGGTTCATTTGGAGTCAAAATACTAGGTGTGTATTTTCATGTACAGATAATCTTCATCAAAACAGTGTCTGTACATTTTAGAACAAACAGTATGTCAGACAGAGAGGTGGCAGGCTCTTCACCTGCGAGTGGCAGTGGCACAAACATTCAGGCCAGGTCGCAGCAAGCAGGGACTCCACAGGGTCATCGGTGAGCCACAACTGCCGCTTTCATCTAGCGGCCCTGTGCTGACTAGCAACCCAAGGTTTCTTGATTGGTTGACTAGGTCATCCACTTCCTCCCAGATGACATCTGACAACCCCAAGCCAAGAGTCGGTGGGAACGTCAGACACAACCCTTAGTTGGCATGGCCCGGGAGCGGTCAGCGGCCCTCACCTGTCCTCAACCCGCCTCTGTCCCATCCGGTTCCCTCAGCCAGAGATCTACTATGTGGTCTGGGCTCAGCGCCACTATATAGCGAGGATGAACAATTTGAGGAGGGCAGTCAGCAGCTACTTGGCAGCGAAGAAATGGGGCCAATATCCCCTGCTTCTTGCAGTAGGCGGCAAAGTAATAATGTGTGAGAGTGGCATGGAGGTCATGTTGTGAGGGTCAGCCTCGTGCATACCAAGACCGGTGATGAGGTACAGCAGAGACAATGCAACACCAAATAAGATGATGATGTAACCGACCGCACTTGGGAGCCGGGTGAGGCAAGGGCTTCATCAGGCATCCTCAAACTGCGGCCCTCCAGCTGTTGGGAAACTACAACTTCCATCATGCATTTATAAAATCTATAACCGTGGGAATGAAGGGAGGTGTGTAGTTTTCACCAACAGTGGAGGGCCGCAGTTAGAGGATGCCTGGACTTCAATCATCGTCCGGAGAAGAGGGCGTCAGCTTTTCCGCGTCAGCAGAGCGGCGCAGCCAAAGCAGGTGGTTTGTGGCCGTAAGTCAGCTAGGAAGGATAGCAGCAGTGAGCGAGTTCGGGAGCACAGAGCAGGGCCACTTGGGTAAAAAACCCCTCTTACGCAAGTCCATAGAAAGTAGCGTCACAATGGTCTCAAGTGAGACAGCGCGGCAGTAACACTCATTGCGGAGCATTGGCTGGTAAAATCATCTACCACTCGTTAGCCGGTTGTGGCAGTACTTTGCTACAGAACACTACACGTAGAGCCGAATATGGGTATAGAGAAGAATCTGTGTGCAGAAGTGAAGCGTTGGCAGGAGCTAACGTTGGCACCCAATCACGGCCCTCGTAGCGACTACACATGTCATCGACCCCACATCCGGTGGCCAGAGGGAGAAAAAGTGCTTCAGTATGTGTGGTTTGCCATCCTGCCGCCGCAGTAACGCATCAGCACGCGCCAGTGGCACGCATGCCATTTGCAGCCAGTGACAAGAGGCTCAACCAACCTCTAGCAGAATGGAGCTTTTCTTCTTTGACATCATCTCCGGTCCCAGATGCAACCTGCTCCTCCTACCAGGAGCCAGCCGAAGTTCAGGCGAGGCGATTGCAGAAGATACAACATTATGCGTCCAACCATCCTAAGCGTGCAAGAACTGACCGAGAAGCTCCTGTCCAAGTTGGAAGTACTTGCATGTCCCTCCCTTTCCAAAATGGTGGACTCTGCACCGTTCATAGAACTAATTTGGCTTGTGCCGAGCCAGAGATGGATAGTTCCAAGCCATAATTATTTTCCAAAAAAGCAGTGACAGCACATCATCAAATATGTAGAACAAAGGGAGGGCCCAGTCCTTGAGCTTATCGATTGTTCCAAGGTGCATGGCAGCAGCGGACGTCCTGGAGCTTTAAACCCCCATAACGATCAGTGGCCAGTACATGGTCCTCTACAGCCCACTTGGTGAATGTGCTCTGCCTGCCCAGGCACACCAACAACGTTGGACAGAGACGCCGCTTTCTCCCTCCACGTTGTCAAACTGCGGCTCCTGCTCAATGTACCGCCTCCTACGCTACTCCTACTCCTCCACCCACCACCACCATAACTCCCAGCCTCCACAAGTACTGCTCCATTCAAACCACACTGGGTAACACATCGGTTTCGACGGCAGGTTTCTACACTTAGCTATGCCTCGCGAACGAAGTCAACACAGGAGGAACTATAACTTCACCGCGTCATGCAGCCAAGAAATCGATTGGATGTGGCTATTCCTCCCCACCAACTGCAAATCGGCAAACCATGGTTAACGTACAATGGAGAACCTGGTGTACCCACCTGCCAACTAGGGCAGGGGATGGTCCATTTGCTGCCCTGTAATGGCGCATGTGTATCAATCTGGTTGTGAAAAAGTTCCTGAGTCATCATCGATCTTCAGAAGATTCTGAAATGGCCATGAAACTGTGCATGCACTTCCATCCCATTCCTACAAAGCCAGGAACAACCCTCCTCTGTTTTTCACTGCGGCAAGAAAACGGCCTTTCCTAACAACACTCTGATATGCGAAGTTTCCACCCGTTGTAATTCCCACCTGCACATGTTGGACCGACTGTAATTAACAGAGAAAGGCCAATAAATCTGATTTATTTTGTGATGAGACCAGGTCGGCTTACAGAAGTTACTCCCTGTGTAAACTTTGATTCAGCCAGGGCAGCTCATAGCCGTGAAGCCATTCGAGGAGGCCACGTTATTCGTGTCAGTTGCCAATGACTATGGGATGAATAGACGTCATTCCACTGCATCAAGTCCATGGAACTAGATGCAAAAAAAATTTTTTTTCCCTGTCTGGGCGGGGACTGAGACGTGGCGACTACATCTCGCTCCGACATTTAGAGTCCGTGGGGACTGAAATGGAGGAGGAGATGACATTGAGCAGAAGCATTGTCTGGTGAAATGAGTGATTTTTCTACCCAGGTGACAAGAGAGGAGGAGCAGGAGCAGCTGGAGGAGTAGATTGGAGATGAGGAAGACATGCAGGATGACCGCAAGCACCGTTCAGTATACAGTGAGATGGTGGCAGGATCCCCTCATAGACACTTTCAGATGGCCCTCAGCATGCTAAATTTGACAGGCTAGTGACAGCCGAATATTCAGCATTCTGGCAAAGTATGGACTCCGTACCCCCTAGTCCCAAAAAGGGAGCCTTTATTCCCAGCTATTGAGTGGGAGAAAAAAAGCTCAAATACTAACGGAACTGGAAATCCTCCAAGTCCCAGTTTGCCGCTGCCTATTTGCGTCATATCCTCATCTGAACATGTCTGACCGGGGGTCCACATGCACACGTAACAACTGCTGCGGCTCGCTTTGGAATGAGAGTGTGAGACAGTACACCAGCACCATCAGCAGCAAGCAACCTAAGTCCCTGCAGTCACTGATGAGCAGCTTTCCTTCACCTGCCTAGTGAGGAGGGTAGTCCCCAGCAGTCAGCAGCAGGACCCGGAGCAGTCCCTGAACCAGCAGGTGGTGGCCTACTGGACATCACTCTGAGCCACCCCAAGTTAGAAGATCCGGCTGACTACTGGGCAGCCAAACTGGAATGTTTATGGCCCACCAACCTTGCCTGAGTTTTCAGTGGAGAAGCCGTCTGCCCGGCATCAGAGCGGTGATTCAGCATGCGGCGGGGGCCATCGGTACCCCAAGAGAACCCGCTAGTCCACGTGAAATGTGGAAACTACCTGACCTTGTCAAGATGAATCCCAGGTGTGCTTGGATCGGCCAGATTTCCACACACCAATAGCCTTAGATAGGCGTCAGACTACAATCAGCCCATGAACGCCTCACCCAAAACTGGGAGAAATGATCCTGGTTCAAATTTATCCTGCCTCAGCCACTATTCGATGCCGCTGCCACCACCCCCCCCTGATTGCCCACAAACATCTGAGCTGACAGTTTCTCCATCTGACACCCACCAACTTTACCAGGGAACTGGTATTGCCACCCACCTCCACACTCTGTCATTGTGCCACTTTATGGACCTCATGCTGTATTCTTGCTGTTGCTGGTGCCGTGACATCCACGACTGTGTCATTGTGCCCTCCTCTGACCTATGCTGTTGCTTTCCTGCCACCCGTCCCTCCACCTCTGTCATTGTGCAACTCTGGGGCTACTCATTTTTTGCCACCTTTCCAGAATGTCATTGTGCCACTCTGTGGCCTACTCATGTTTTTGCCACAACAAGAATGTATTTGTGCCACTACCTGACCATAGCTCATGCTGCTGCTGCTGTGGCTGCTGGACGGTGACCTCCACACCTGTTTTCATTTGTGCCATCTCAGCTCTGTGGCCTACTACTGTTTTGCCAACACTCCAGAATGTCATTGTGAGCCACTGTCTGACCTCATGCTGCACAGCTGCTGTCTTGACCTCCACACTTGTGCATTGTGGCCAACTCTGTGGCTACTCCTGTTTTTTTTGCCTACCTTCCAGAACTGTGATTGTGCCACGCCTGACCTCATGCTGCAGCTGTGGCGGCTGTCGGACCATCCACTCTGCCCTCTGTCATTGTGCCACTCGTGGCCACTCCTGCTTTAGACCACCAGAATGTTTTGTGCCAGTACCTCATAACCTCTTCTGCAGCTACCGTGACCTCACACTCTCTTTCCATTGTTGCCACTCCTCTGTGGCCTACTCCAGTTTTTGCCACCTTCCAGAATGTGCATTGTGCCAACTCTGTGGCCTACATCATGTTTTGCCACAAACCAAATGTCATTCCGTGCCACTTCCGGACCTCATGCTTGCTCTGCTGTGCTAGCTGCTTTACCTTCCACACTGTGTCATTTGAGCCACTCTGTGGTCCATATCTACACTGTTTTGCCTACCCGTCCTGAATGTCATTGTGCCACTGTCTTGACCTCATGCTGCTCGCTGCTGTCGTGACCTCCACACTGTGTCATTGGTGCCACTCTGTGGCCTACTCCTGTTTTTTTGTTGCCACCTCCAAGACAAGTGATTGTGCACTGCCTGACCTCATGCTGCTGCTGCTAGCTCGTGCGGCTAGTCATGACCTCCTCTCTCAGTCATTGTGCCACTCTGATGCCGTACTCACAGTGTTAACCACCACCAGAAATGTCTTGTGCCACTGCTGAACCTCATGCTATGCTAGCAGCTACCAGTGTACCACGCACACCTCCTGTCATTGTGCCACTTCTGTGGCCCCACTCCTGTTTTAAATAAGCCACCTCCAGAATTTCATTGTGCCACTGTCTACCCTCATTCTGCTGCTGTTGCTGCCTGTCGTGTGCCCCTCCCACACTGTATCATTGTGCCACTCTGTGGCCTACTCCTGTTTTTGCTACCGCTCCAGAATGTGAATGTGCCATTCACTACGCCTGACCTCATGCTGCGCTGTGGCGGCTGTCTGTTACCTCCACTCTCAGTCATTGTGCCACTCAGTTGTGCCATACCTCTCGCCATTAGCCACCTCCAGAATGTCTTTGGTGCCAGTACCTGACCTTCATTCTGCTGCTACCGTACCTCCACTCTCTGTCATTGTGCCACTCTGTGGCTACTCCAGTTTTTTTTGCCACCTCCAGAATTCATGGCCAACTCTCTGGCCTACTCACGTTTTGCCACCACCAGAATGTCATTGTGCCACTTTCCTGACCTCATGTGCTGCTGGCTTTGCACGCTAGCGTGACCTCCACACACTCGGTCATTGTGGCCACACTGTGGCCTACTACTGTTTTGCCACCACCAGAATTTCATTTTGCCACTGTCTGACCCATGCATCTGCTGCTGTCGTGAACCTCCACACTGTTCATTGTGCCACTCTGTGGCTACCCTTTTTTTTATTTATAGTGCCACCCTCCAGATGTGATTAGATGCCACTTGCCTGACCTCATGCTGCTGCTGTTGCTGCTGTCATTGAACCTCCACTCTCTGTCATTGTGCCACTCTGTGGCCTACTCCTGTTTTAACACCTCCAGAAATTTCATTGTGGTGCACTCGCCTGACTCTCATGTGCTTGTCTGCCAGCTACCCGTGACCTCCACTCTCTGTCATTGGTGCCACACTGAGCCCACCCCTGTTTCTTAGCACCAACCAGAATGCATTGTGCCCACTGTCTGACCACATGCTTGGCCTGCGCTGTGGCTGCAGTCGTGGGTGTGCGTAGCCCTCCACACAGTATCATGGCCACTCTGTGGCCTACTCCTGTTTTTTGGCCACCTCCAGAATGTACCCCCATTGTGCCACTGTCTGACCCTCATTGCTGCTCTGCTGCTGTCGTGCCCTCCACACCTGGTGTCATTGTGCACTACTACGTTGGCCTAGTCCTGTTTTTTTTGCCGACCTCCATAATGTCATTGTGCAACGTGCCTGACCTATCGCTGCTGTGGCTGCCGCCCGTCACCACGTCCCCACACCTCTTTCACTAATGTTGCCACCTTAGCTCCTCAGCTTGTGTTTTTTCCATCTTTCGCTCGCTAGAACATTATCAGCAACATTCCTGCATGATTTTCATCAGTTTTTGCCCTCTTAAGTGCCCAGCGGAATTTTATGGTGAAGCGATGCTAAGAGTGGGGGCACTCATCTGCGTGACCAAAACTAAAACACAACAACATTATATGAAGACCAAACCAAGCTCCCTCTGCAATAGTTAAGCATTGCACAACGTTCTACAGCACCCTGCAAGGCTCTCTGCACCAGGAATAGCTGTTTTTAACGCGATTCGTGCCGAAGTAATTTCGGGACGAAGTAATTTTTGTCGAAATTTTGGCGAAGTGCCCGAACCTAATCTTTGAGAAATTCGCCCATCTCAATTATAACCTAACTACGGAGAATTTAGGAACCAATCAAAATCAAAGGCAGGACAGTTCAAATTACTGTAAAAATACAGAAAAGAGCTGATGGTTGAGCTATCGGGGGCATGGCATCCACCAGCCAAACAGGGCGCGAGCTACTGTCCCATTGTAGTCTAATGGGAGAGAATTCGGTGCAATGCAATCACATCTCCGCTCTCAGCGCATGCGGCATGGAGTATGATTTAAAAAAATAATTTTTTTATTAGGTGGAAAATATACTCAAAAAGAGGCTGAAACCTCTATAACAAAAATCTTTTAAATCCCAACAACGCGTTTGTCGCAGAGACAGCGCTACATCATGAAATTAGGAAAATAGAGAATTGCCGGAAAAAAAGTATTTCAAATACTTGTAATCTCTTCTTTCATTGGACGGCAAGAATCCATGCCAATCATAATAGTAGCGAGTAAAAAAAACCCATTTATATCCATGGAGACGTTTTGACCAATCAAAATCAAAGGTGGGACCGTTCAAACACAGTAAAAATACAGAAAAAGCTGATTATTGAGCTAGCGAGGGCTTGGCTATCTTCGGCCAATCAGAGCGCGAGCTATCTTCTCCCATTGTTGTCCTATGGAGAGATCGGCTCAATGCATCTCAGCGCATCAGGCCGTGCGGCAAGGAGTATGAAATAAAAAAACTAATTTTTATTAAGTATAAAACATTATCAGATAAAGCGCTGAAACCTTCTATAAAAATAAATCAGTTTAAATCCCGAACAACGCATTTGTCCTCCGAAACCCGGCGCAAACATAAGGAAATGCAATACCGAGAAAAGCCGGGAAATACAGTAATTCAAATTGATTAAAGCTCTCCTGATTGTCGGAAAAACCAGGCCATTCAGAAAAGAGCGACAGTGCCCATTATAAAACCCATGGAGGAGTATTTACCATTATGAAAAATGAGTGAAAGGGACCCATTCTAACCCTAGGAGAAATATTGACCAAATCATATTTAAAGGCGGGAAAGTTTCAAAATACAGTAAAAATGCAGAAAAGAGAGCTGATTGGTTGAGCTAGCGGGGCTGTCCACATAGCCCCCCCCAATCAAGCGTGAGCTACTTCACATGAGTTCTATGGGAACATAAATTTCGCCGACGAAGCTCTGTGATCGGCTAACCTTAAAAGAGGCGTGGTTCTTTGACCAATGGGGAGAGCAAAGCGACGCTTCTTAAGGGTTTTCCAATGCAAACGGGAATACAACGGATACATGGCCGAAATCAAATTAAAAGATAACAGAACAGTATGTACTGATCTTTAAATAAAAATTATCCATAATAATAGGGGAATGAAAAAAAAAATATAACCATATTTTTCGGACTATTAAGGCGCACCGGATACTAATGCCCATTAACAAAAGAGCGCCTGATAAGTCTTCTTGGTTCATATATAAGAGCGCACATGGATATATACAGGGCGCGGCACATTAAATGAAACAAAGCTCAGACCGCAATCCAAGCTTCATTCAACACTTCACAAATAACTAACTCTCAACATGTAAAGTTGTAACAAAAGTCAAAACAAGTACATATTTCCGTTGCCTATCGTGAAAATACGTGTCACACTTATTGAAGCTTATTTGCAACTGATTTGCAACTGATTTCGGACGAATTTACATCGGAAATCCGACGAATCATTTCTGAAATCACTGCGAGAACATAGCTTTAGTGACACTTATTTGCAAACAAACTGATTTGTAACTGATTTCGGAACGTATTTTAACTATGTAAAACAGTTGTAAATCAGTTGCAAATCATTTCAAATCAGTTACAAAATCAGTGGGTCACTAAACCACTGTAAACCTACAAACTTCTGAACAAGCCTAAAAACCAAGTGAAAAGAATTGATTCAAATATAAGGCGCATCGACTATAAGGCGCACATTCAAATACTGCGAAAATCATGAGGCTTTTATGTGCGCCTAATAGTCCCAAAAAAAAGGTAATTCAATAACATCAAGTTTATATCTTTATTTTTCGTTAGCCACTGATCAATAGTAGGGGTGTAACAAAAATAAAGAAATAAACATGATTTTATTGAATTAATATTTTTTTTTTCTTTACCCCAATATTATTGTTCATTTTATATACACATCGGTACAACTTCTTTAGTCTTATCATTTGATTTCGGCCATGTACAGTTGTAATCCCGATTGCATTAGAAAACCCATAAGAGCGTCGCTCGCTCTCCCATTGGTCCAAATAACTGCGCCTCTTTTAAGTTAGCCAATCACAGAGCTCGCTCGGAATTTCTTTTCCCCATAGAACTCTATGAGAAAGTAGCTCGCGCTCTAATTGGCTAAGCTGGACTAGCCCCCGCTAGCTCAACCAATCAGCTCTTTTCTGCATTTTTACTGTATTTTGAACTGTCCCGCCTTTGAATATGATTGGTCAATATTTCTCTATAGGTTAGAATGGGCCACTGTCGCTCCTATTCTGATTGGTCAATACTCCTCCATAGGATATAATGGGCCACTGTCGCTCCTATTCTGATTGGCTGGTTTATGCCGACCAATCAGAAGAGCTTAAACAATTTGAATTACTGTATTTCCCGGCAATTCTCTATATTGCAATTCCTTATGTAGCGCCGGTCTCGGCAACAAATGCGTTGTTCGGGATTTAACTGATTTATTTTGAGAGAAGGTTTCAGCGCTTTATCTGATAATGTTTTACACTTAATAAAAATGAGTGTTTTATCCATACTCCATGCCGCACGGCGCTGAGCGCCGAGATTTCAGTGCGCCGATCTCTCCATAGACTACAATGGGAGAAGTAGCTCGCGCTCTGATTGGCTGGGATAGCCAAGCCCTCGCTAGCTCAGCCAATCAGCTCTTTTCTGCATTATTACTGTCTTTTGAACTGTCCTGCCTTTGATTTTGATTGGTTCAAACGTCTCCATAGGCTATAATGGGTCCCTGTCGCTCCTATTCTGATTATCCGAGATAGCCAAGCCCCCGCGATCTCAACCACTCAGCTCTTTTCTGCATTTTTACTGTATTTTGAACTGTCACGCCTTTGATTCTGATTGGTCAATAGTTCTCCATAGGTTTTAATGGTTCACTGTCGCTTCTATTCTGATTGGCCGGTATCTGCCGACCAATGAGAATAGCTTTCAGAATTTGAATTACTGTATTTCCCGACAATTTCCAATATCCTAATTCTTGATATTGCGCCGTTCTAGGTTTTTGGAAAGTGATTTTTTTTATGTATTTTTTTATTTTTGAGGTTTGAGCTCTTTTCTGAGAATGTTTTACGCCTTTATAAAGGCGATTTTTGTCTGGAGCATACTCCATGCCGCACGGCGCTGAGCGCCGAGATTTCTGATACGATCTTCTATGTGTCCTCGCATGTTCTGTTCTCGCTTCACTTTGCCTCCGCCGGAGCATTTAGATCAGAATCAACCAGGTCTGCTTGTCGGAGCTGCCGAGCACTGCAATGCGCCGCACTTTGCCGACTCGCGATCGTACATGCCTCGGAGTTTTCGAGTGCGCCGTGTACCGCCCTGGAACGCCTACACTGCACCCACACCACGCCCATTGCCCGCCCCTTCATGCGGGGCGCAACTGAAAGTGGCGAACGCTGCGCCTAACACTGCATCCCTGCATCCGACAGCGGATTCAGGCTGGGGAGGTGCAGGTTACGCCAAAAAACAGGCATAAATCCCGTTCATACATGTCACCCCAAGTACACTCCTTCAAGACTGATATTCTCTAATAGCATTGGCATCTTTCAGCAAGATCTCAGACTCATCAAGCGCCAGCAGGTTGTGCTGAAACAAATAGTGAGGTCCATGAATTCCTCACTTTGTAATTTACAAGACATAAATGATCTGCTGCTAAATACTTGATATAACATACCAAAGAAAACCTTTGGAGCTCTTTGTGGAGTCTGTGTTGCAATGAATCTGTTTGGAGCTGTTTTTGCAGCAAAATGGGTAATTTACACAATTTTAGGCTATGGCTAAATGGTGTATATTTGTCTGTAGTTTTAAGTAAAACATAACATGAAAGCATCCGGATGTTTTTGGCCAATTGTCCTTTATTGTCGTATGTTTTCCAGGCTTGTATTTTGTATTTTGTCCTCCAATATTGCTGTTTTAGTGTAGCGTTGTCATAATGGGTATGTTTTACGGAGGCTATTTAGTTGTTTACAATGTATAATAGATGCTACGCAATGGTTTTTGTGGAGAATAATTCCACAAAAATAGCATAAATAGATATTGATTCCAACAGAAAAAAACTTCTATGCTTCCTTATGAAATGCGAGGTGTGGTACAAAGAGGCACAGTAGGACCTACATAAATCTGGTTGCCATATTATAGATAAACTCCCATATAAGAACTGTCATGTGATTTTCTTAAAGTAATCTCATAGCTCTTCACATAGATACATCGGGGGGCATGTATGAAAATTGTCTTGGTCTAAGACTTTCCTTGTTACCCATAGCAATCAATCAGAGCCCCCTTTAAATTCTTTCAAAGCACTATATGAAATGAAAAGAGAGCTCTGGTTGGTTGCTATGTGCTATGTGCAACAAGAACAGTCTTAGACCTATGCAGTTTTCATACATGAGACCCATAGTAAGGTTGAAAAAGACATATGTCCATCAAGTTCAGCCAACTTGATTATGTTATGTGATTTAAAATATCCAATAATGTTCCTACTTAAGTGGTGATCCTTGCTTTTGTTACAGGGCAAGCAATAAGCAGCAGACAGGTACTAAACTGTTTTATAAAACCAGTATAAGCATCAATCTTAAAAACCTCCAAATTGAAAACTAACAAGGATGCCAAAGGGAACCTTTCTGCTATGTCCCTTAATGTACGTTCTGAAAATAAAAACTGTAAGAAATTGGCTTCCGCGGTACCTTATTAAATATATACACTCCTAAAACTATAACTTTCAAAAGTAGCAGTCTGATTTAAAAACTTCAATACAACCAAATATATCTGCTTGATATATTCAACCCCTGAGAAATATGCATATGATAGCAATGATAGTCAATAGAAGCAACTCATACCTTATAACAACTGAAAAGAAATAATCAAACAAAAATAAGTTCCATATAGTGTTATAATATGAATCAAATGCTCCACAGAAATAAATAAGATAAAGCTAATAGGTTCAAAAATATTTCAACTCACTGTTACTGAGCTCTTGGATATGCCATGTTATTCAATCTGAGCATCCTGGTTGGAAGTACACCGGATTACAGTAGTGACGTCACTACAGCACTAGGTACAAAATGCCAATGCGTTTTGGAAAACAGTGCGATTTCCTTCATCAGAGACATACCCTCTACCGTACTGAAGCCTTTTGTCACTTTTCAAACCCATTATTGACAGCAGTTGTCAATAAAAAAAAAGTTCAACATATCACAATTAGTGTTGAGCGATTATTATCGACAAAGTTGAAATCGGCACGGAATTTACGTTGATCGGATTTTGTCGATCACGCGATAATTTAGGTTAAAATCTGTGCATAATCTATTAATATCGCACCATTTTCGGTGCTTCCTGTCATTTTGGTGGCCAGCAAATCAGCTTACAGAATAGAGCAGGGTGAGATGTGTGTGCGACGTCATGACTGGGATGTGTATGGTTGCGATTGGCTGGAAAAATCACATGACCTCGTTTTACATAGAACAGCCCTTCCTGTTCTGCCTCAGTGTGTGTCAGCGTCTCATAGCAGTAGGACGTGCGCTCTGCCTCTGTCCAAACAGCTCAGCAAACAGCTCAGCGAAATTATTCTATTTGTTCACAGAGACAGCTCTACTTTTAGCTGTGATCCTTAGAACTTAGTTAGATCAGAGATTTGCAGATTTTAGGTAGTTAGGCAGAGAATTTTAAAGGAGCATCTACCGCTGTAAAGTCACGGGAGGGAGCGGGGGGGAGCGGGGGAGGGGCCCCGTGGGAGAACACAGACAAGCTATTTAACCTAGTATAATAATAATACTCTTTATTTATATAGCGCCAACATATTCCGCAGCACTTTACAATATAGAGGGAATAAGCACAGACAAACCAGACATTACATTATAAAAAAAAAAAATCTACTGACAAATGAGACACAAGTGTGAGGGCCCTGCTCGCAAGAGCTTACAATCTATTAGGGTGTAGGGTGAAACAAAAGCTGACAAGAGCTTGGTTTACAATGGACCAGCATGTTACATAAATATGGGTAGTATACATAAAATGTGGTGAACTGCCAATCCCAACCATTACATCTATATACAGATAAGTGCCTGTGGGTGCCAAAGTGCAGGAAGTGACGAATCTGTGACAGAATTTGGGGGGTTGACCATTGAGGATCTTGATAGGCTTGTCTAAGAAGATGAGTTTTCAGAGCGCACTTAAAACTGTGAGGGTTATGAGTGTGCCTGATCACATGGGGTAACATGTTCCAGAGAACTGGTGCAATACGTGCAAAATCTTGGAGACGGGCATGGGAGATTCGGATGAGTGAGGTGTGTAGTCTTAGATCAGTAGCAGAGCGGTAGAGCGGGTAGGGTGGTAGACAGAGATAAGGGAGGATGTAAGGGGGTGCAGCACTGTGGAGAGCCTTATGTGTGAGAGTGATGAGTTTATGTTGTATTCTGTACTGAAGTGGCAGCCAGTGAAGAGACTGACACAGGGTAGAGGCATCAGTATAGCGGCTGGAAAGAAAGACAAGCCTGGCTGCTGCATTCAGGACAGATTGGAGAGGGGTGAGTTTACAGAGAGGAAGACCAACAAGTAGGGAGTTACAGTAGTCAAGATGAGAATGAATAAGAGCAACAATGAGAGTTTGAGTTGTTTCCACAGTGAGAAATGGACGGAATCTGGAGATGTTCGTGAGGAGCAGGTGACAATAGCGGGCAAGTGATTTGAGATAGGGGGTGAAGGTCAGATCAGAGTCTAGTATAACCCCCAGACAGCGGGCCTGCTGCCTAGGAGTTATGGTGGTACCACACACTGAGAGAGAAATAGCAGGGTGAGGTCGGTTAGTAGATGGTGGGATGACTAGAAGTTCAGTTTTAGTGAGGTTTAGTTGGAGATAGAGAGAGGACATGATGTCAGAGACAGCGGACAGACAGTCACTGGTGTTTTGTAGCAGGGCAGGAGTGATGTCTGGGGAGGAAGTGTATAGTTGAGTGTCATCAGCGTAGAGATGGTACTGGAAGCCAAATCTGCTGATGGTTTGTCCAATGGGGGCTGTGTAGAGTGAAAAGAGGAGAGGACCAAGAACGGATCCCTGAGGAACCCCGACAGCAAGAGGGAGAGGAGGTAGAACCGGAAAATGAGACACTGAAGGAGCGGTCAGAGAGGTAGGAAGAGAACCAAGAGAGAGCGGTGTCCGTGATACCGATGGCGCGGAGCATGTTGAGGAGGAGGTGGTGATCCACAGTGTCAAACGCTGCAGAGAGATCCAGAAGAAGCAGCAATGAGTAGTTACCCTGAGATTTTGCTGTCAGGAGATCATTTGAAACTTTAGAAAGAGCAGTTTCCGTGGAGTGTAGGGTGCGGAAACCGGATTGCAGATGGTCTAGAAGAGAGTTAGCAGATAGATAGCGGATCAGGCGAGAGTAGACCAAGCGTTTCCCGGAGTTGGAGATGAAGGGGCAGGTTAGAGGGCTGGTCAGTAGTTGGCGGGCAGGAGGGGTCCAGAGAGGGCTTTTGTGTAGACATTGCATTGCAATAGCTTTATTATTAACAGTTTTCTATTAAAATATTACTTGGATATTGAGCTGCCTGAACTTATATTAGGATACAGATCTTTTATAGTAACTGCAGGTCTATTTGTTAGGTGCAAAACTCCACTCTTATTATCAGTATACATTTCAGATAGGTGTTCTTTTTCAATTTGGCCCAGTTCAGCTTTGTTGATATAGCCACCTTGCAGTTAAATTTGAATCCAGCAATTTTGTAGTCACCCAGGTGAATTGATAGGTGCCAAAAGTACCTTTTATTATCCGTATACATTTCAGACAGGTGTTTTTTCCACTTTTGGTCAGTCAAGCTTTGTTGATAGAGGTACCTCGCACTTAAATTTCATTCCCGCAATTTTTTGTAGTCACCACAGGTGAAAATTTATAGGTGCCAAAAATACAGTTTATTATCCGTATACATTTCAGATACGTGTTTTTTCACTTTGGCGCAGGCCAGCTTTGTTGATAGAGCCACCTTGCAGTTAAATTTGAATACAGCAACAGGTTTAATGGTCATTCTGCGGTACAGGACAGAGATAGTCAATGTCCAGTTCAAATAAAATGGTGGTTGAAAGACTCCTTTTTCCTTCACTTTTTAATCTGGGGGTCAGACAGGTTTAATGGTCATACTGCAGTCCAGGACAGGTATAGCAATGTCCAGTTCAACTAAAAAAGGTGGTTTAAAGACTCCTTTTTCCGGCACTTTTTTAATCTGGGGGTCATGCAGGTTTGGGGCTCATGCTGTCTCCCAGGACAGGTATAGTCAATGTCCAGTTCAACTAAAATGGTGGTTCAAAGACTCCTTTTTGTGGCACTTTTTAATCTGTGGATCAGACAGGTTTAATGGTCATTCTGCGGTACAGGACAGATATAGTCAATGTCCAGTGAAACTAAAATGGTGGTTGAAAGACTCCTTTTTCTGACACTTTTTTAATCTGGGGGTCATGCAGGTTTGGGGCTCATGCTGTGGCCCAGGACAGGTATAGTCAATGTCCAGTTCAACTAAAATGGTGGTTCAAAGACTCCTTTTTGTGGCACTTTTTAATCTGTGGATCAGACAGGTTTAATGGTCATTCTGCGGTACAGGACAGATATAGTCAATGTCCAGTTCAACTAAAATGGTGGTTCAAAGACTCCTTTTCCCGGCACTTTTTAAATCTGGTGGTCAGACAGGTTTAATGGTCATACTGCGGTACAGGACAGATATAGTCAATGTCCAGTTCAACTAAAATGGTGGTTCAAAGACTCCTTTTCCCGGCACTGTTTAAATCTGGGGGTCATGCAGGTTTGGGGCTCATGCTGTCTCCCAGGACAGGTATAGTCAATGTCCAGTTCAACTAAAATGGTGGTTGAAAGACTCCTTTTTCCGGCACTTTTTTAATCTGGGGGTCATGCAGGTTTGGGGCTCATGCTGTCTCCCAGGACAGGTATAGTCAATGTCCAGTTCAACTAAAATGGTGGTTGAAAGACTCCTTTTTCCGGCACTTTTTAAATCTGGGGTCATGCAGGTTTGGGGCTCATGCTGTGGCCCAGGACAGGTATAGTCAATGTCCAGTTCAACTAAAATGGTGGTTCAAAGACTCCTTTTCCCGGCACTTTTTAAATCTGGGGGTCATGCAGGTTTGGGGCTCATGCTGTCTCCCAGGACAGGTATAGTCAATGTCCAGTTCAACTAAAATGGTGGTTCAAAGACTCCTTTTTGTGGCACTTTTTAATCTGTGGGTCAGACAGGTTTAATGGTCATTCTGTGGTACAGGACAGATATAGTCAATGTCCAGTTCAACTAAAATGGTGGTTGAAAGACTCCTTTTTGCTGCACTTTTTAAATCTGGGGGTCATGCAGGTTTGGGGCTCATGCTGCGTTCCAGGACAGGGATATTCAATGTCCAGTTCAAGTAAAATGATGGTTCAAATCATACTGCCTTCTGGCACTTTTTAATTTGTGGGTGATGCAGGTTTAAGGGTCAGGCTGTGGTACAAGACAGGGATAGTGAATGGTCTGTGACTTTTTTTCTGTGGCTTTTATAACCTAAGTGTGTTGCCTAAGATGTAGCATGTATCCATTTGACTGTTGTGGATGTTAATTCCAGCTTCTCCAGCCCTGTTTGGGTGTAAGAACGAAGGTGTTGTTCCTCTCTCATAGACTTATTATCGGCGATAATCTATTATTGACTATCGGAAATCGTCTTGATAATTGCCGATATCGACTATCGACCCGATGACGATAGTCAACGTAATCGCTCATCACTAATCACAATCTTTAAAATATTTAAATCTTTATCTCAATACTTCTTCATATTTTTTTAAATATTTAATAAAGAGTGAGATGTGTTGAACTTTTTTTTTATTGACAACTGCTGTCAATAATGGGTTTGGAAGGTGACATAAGGCTTCAGTACGGGTATGTCCTTGATGAAACCGCACTGTTTTTAAAAACGCTTTGGCATTTTGTACCTACTAGGCTCTTGGAGCTGTAGTGACGTCACTACTAGTGTTGATCGAACTGTTTGAGTAAAGTTCTAGTTCTAGTTCAACACGCCATATTCAGTTTTGCTTTCAACAGCTTTCTGCACTTTTGGCGGCCATACAATCACGTTTCTGCACTTTTAACGGCCATCCAATCAGTGCAGAGCACAGAGAAGTGTCATAAATGTCATTGCTGAGGTGTGGGGCTCTCATTGGCTGCTAAAATCACATGACCATGTTATAAATATTTCACTGTATTGCATTATGAACGCCATTTTCAGCTGACTCTCTGTACTGTAAAGACTGCTCTTAGTTAGTTATATAGCATTTTCCTCTCCATAGACATCATTATACAGAGTGCTTGGATTTGCTAAATCATACTCCCTGCCCAAAAGTTCTGTTTTTGCAGTTTTGGGGGTTCAGTAATTGTATAACACTGTCTCCAAATCTCCTATGTGTCAAAGGGGCTTTTGGACCCCCTCAGGATGCAGGGCCCCGTAGCAGCTGCTACCACTGCATCTCATTTAACTGCGCCCCTGCTTGCAAGCTGTCCTCATCTTTTCAGTTAGCCATTGAAAGGAATAAAGTATTTTAGCCTCTCAATTTTTTTCTGTCACTCTTAGAGCCAAATTTTCTTCACTAAGTTTTTCCACGTATCCAGTTCACTGTTATGGATGGTAATAGAGATGGGCAAATTTCACAAAAATTCGATTCGCCGACTTCGCCGAATTTTCCGACAAAATTTGTTTCGGTCCAAATTACTTCGGGACGAATCACATTAACCCCTTCACGACCTTGGGCGTATCCATACGTCCAGGTGGTTTGGGGGTTCACGCACCTGGACGTATGGATATGTCCTGAGGATCGCGCGAACTCTAAAGCAGAGTTTGCGCAATCGGCGCGGGGTGTCAGCTGTATATTACAGCTGACATCCTGCAGCGTCGGCCCCGGTTAACCTCTTAATTATCGCGACGATCGGGTCGCAATAACTAAGGGAGACGCAGGAGGAGATCGCTCCTACTGCGTCTCTGTCGGCGGCAGCAGCTACTGCCTTCCTACAGACAGCACGGAAGGCACAGAATGCCTTCCGGGTTGTCTGTGACGTCACGATGCCCGGCCGTGCCCTGTGGGTATGTCCCGGCATCGTGATGACAGTTACCATAGAAACCAGTCATAGCAACAAGCTATGTACTGATTCCTATTGAATGAGAGATCTAAAGATCTCTCATTCAAATCCCCTATGGGGAAATGTAAAAAAATAACGTGAAAAAGTGAAAAAAAGTAAAAAAAGTGAAAAACAAGTAAAACACAAACACGAAAAATAAAATAAAAATACGTACACCGCCCTTTTCCCCTTTACAAACGGCAATCGCCCCAAAAAAGATCAAAAATAAATAAAGTACCATATTTGGTATCGTCGCGTGCATAACGACCTGCCCTATAAATCTGTCATGTTAATTAACCCGTACGGTGAACGCCGTAAAAAAAAAAAAAAACAATCACAGAATTAAGATTATTGTTAGAGATGGGCGAATTTCTCAAAAATTCGATTCGGTCACTTCGAAGAATTTTCCGACAAAATTCGTTTTGTTCCGAATTACTTCGGCACGAATCGCGTTAAAAAGTAGCTATTTCCAGGCTGCACGGAGCCTGCAGGGTGCTGTAGAACGTTGTGCCTTGCTTAAATATGCAGAGGGAGTTTGGTTTGGTCTTCATACAATGTTGTGTTTTAGTATGACACGCAGATGACTGCCGCCGCTTTTAGAATCGCTTCACTATAAAATTCCCTGGGCACTTAAGAGGGCAAAACTGACCAAAAAACTGAAGCGGGAATGTAGCCTGATAAAGTCATGCCAGCGAAAGCTGGAAAAAAGCAAGCTGAGAGCTCAGGTGGCAACATTAGTGACAGAGTGTGGAATTGACGGCGGCAGCCACAGCAGCATGAGGTCAGGCAGTGGCACAATGACATTCTGGAGGTGGCAAAACACGAGGAAGCCACAGAGTGGCACAATGACTGAGAGCAGAGGTCTCGCCGGCAGCAGTATGAGGTCAGGCAGTGGCACAATGGACCATTTGGGAGGATGGCAAAACTGTATTAGGCCACCAGAGTGGCACAATACACAGTGTGGAGGTCACGGAGGGCCAGCAGTATGAGGGTCAGGCAGTTGCACAATGACATTCTGGGAGGTAGGGCCAAACGGAGGTAGCCACAGAGTGGGCAAAATGACTGAGATGCGGAGGTCACGGCGGCACAGCTATGAGGGTCAGGTCAGTGGCAACAATGAACACACAGTGTGGAGGGACAAGGCAGCAGCCACAGCAGCAGCATTGAGGTCAGACAGTGGCAACAATGGACACAGTGTGGATGTCACGGCAACAGCAAACAGCAGCAGCAGCATGAGGTCCATAGAGTGGCACAATGACAGAGTGTTGAGGTGGGTGGCAATAACCCGTCCCTTGGTAAAGATGGTGCAGTAGGCAGTGGAGAAAACTGGCAGCAGATGTGTTGGCATCAGGTGGGTGGCGGCATCAGTAATAGTGGTGAGGCAGGTTAGTTTGAAACCCAGACTGACGCCTAAGGCATGGTGTGTGGAATCCTGGCCGATCCACGCCTGATTCATCTTGACAAAGGTCAGTAGGTTCCACATTTCCACATTGGACCAAGCGGGTTCTCCTTGGGGTAACGATCCCGGCCCCCGCCGCACTGAACACCCGCTCTGATGCCCACTCTACTGGCGAGGCAGGGACAGCTTCTCCACTGCAAACTCGGCATGTTGTGCCCAGTTGTCCAGCGGATCTTCTAACTGAGGTGGCAGAGTGCTGTCCAAGTAGGCCACAACCTGTTGGTTCAGGGGACATGTTCCAGGTCCTGCTGCTGCTGCTGGCGACTGCCCTCCTCACTAGGCGGGTGAAAGGAAGCTGTCATTCAGTTTTTCAGTGGACTCCAGACTTAGGTACTACTGATGGAGCTGGTACTGCTCCTACCCCCCCACTACACCCAGCAGCCTTGGCCAGTAGGTACGTGAAGAACGAGGGAAAGGCTGAGGAACTCCCCGGTCAGACTGTCAGCGGTGGGACGATGCAGCAATAGGCAGCGGCCAACTGATTACGGTGGATTTCCCTATAGTATTTGAGTCTGTCTTCCCTCTCAATAGCTGCGGAAAAAGGCTTCCCATTTTGGGACCGGTAGCGAGGGTCCAATAGCGGTGGAGAGCCAGATGTCATCCCTCTGCCGCGGATGCTGACTATTCGGCTGTCACTACGCCAGGCAAAATAAAGCAACTGCAGGCCATCTGCACAAGTGACTCCGACGGGGCTCCCTGCCTCCATTTCCACTGTATACTGCCACGGTGCATTGTGGGGTCATCTGCCTCATCTTCCTCATCTCCATCCACACTCCTCCAGTGCTCCTGCTCTCCTCTCCTTGTCACCTGGGTTGAACAATCCACTCATTTAACCAGACAATGCTTTCTGCTCCAATGTTCCTCCTCCTCCTCCTAAATCTTCTGTCCCACAGGAATCATGTGGCCACGAGATGTTGGTCGCCACGGTCTCCAGTCCCCTGCCCAGAAGATGATTTTCAGCATCTGTTCCAGGACATGAAGCAGGTGGAATGACGTTATTCATTCCGTAGTCCTGGCGACTGACAAATAATGTCGCCTCCTCGAATGGCCTCAAACAAACGGCAGGTGGTCACGCATGAGCTGCCACTGGCTGAAATCAAAGGTTACACAGGGGAGTAATCTGTCTCGCCTGGATCATCAAAAAATCGTTAATGGCACTTTCTCTGTTCATTACAGTCGGTCCAAACATGTGCAGGCTGGAATTCCAGGGGTGGAACATCGCATATCAGAGTGTGTTGGGGGAGGCCGTTCTGCCGCTGCAACTCGAGGAGGGTGTTCCTGGCCTTTGTACAATGGTTAAAGTGCATGCACAGTTTCCTGGCCATTTTCAGAATGTTCTGAAGATCGGTGGAAGACTTCAGGAACCTTTTCACAACCAGATTGAACCGTTGCGCCATGCAGTGCACATGGAACATCCCCGCTCTCGGTGCAGCGCGGACACCATGTTCCTCCCATTGTACCGTCACCATTGTTCCGATTTGCAGTTGGCCGCGGAGAAGCCACACATCGATTTTTTTTGCTGGCAGACGCGGAGCAGTGCTCCCCTGTTGTGACTTCGTTGCCGAGGCAAGCCAGGTGTTAGAACTGCGTGACACCGCTGTGGCACTCGCACAGGTGGTATTATGGAGCAGTACTTTTTTGTTTGGGGGGGAAAGGCTGAGAGGGGTGTGTGGAGGAGTAGGAGGCGGACATTGGCGCAGAGCCGCAGTTTTGACAAACGTGGAGGAGAAAGCGGCGTCTCCTGTTCCAAGTTGTTGTGTGCCTGGGCAGGAAGCCACATTTCTCCCAGTGGGCATGTATGAGGACATGTATGGCCCTGGACCGTAGTTTAAAGCTCCAGACGTCCGTGCTGCCATGCACTTGGAAACAAAACGATAAGTCAAGGACTGGCCCACCTTCTGTTCTACATATTTATGAAGTGTGGTACTGCCTTTTTGGAAAATAAATTATGGCTCTGGAACTTCCATCTCGGCTAGGCACAAGCCATTAGTTCTCTGAACGGATGCCAGAGTCCACCATTTGGAAAGGGAGGGACTGCAGTACCAAACAACTTGGACAGGGAGCTCGGTCAGCTTATGCACCCTTAGGATGGTTGGACGCATACTGTTGTCTCTTGCAAGCCTCGCTGAAACGACTGTGGGCCATGAGTAGCGAGGAGCAGGAGCATCTGGACCGGGAGATGATGTCAAAGAGAAACAGCTCCCTTCTGCAAAAAGAGGTGGTGGAGCCTTGGGGACTGTCTGCAATGGTCATGCTGTGCCATGGGCGATGCTGCTGCTGCTGTTGTGCGGGGCGGGCAGGATGGACACACATCTGAGCCACGTTTTCTCCCAGGCCACCGGATGGTCATGCTGCATGTGTTGGAGCAGGGCTGTGGTGCAACGTTAGCTCCCTGGCCACGCTTCACTTTCTGCCCACAGATTCTACATATTACCATATTCGGCCTCTCCGGTGTCTTAGCAAAGAACCTGCCACACGCGAGTATCGGATTTTACCGCCAACGCTACACACTGAGTGACTACTGCCGCCGCTGCCTCGCTGAGCCCTGTGCTGCTACTTTCTTGGAACTGCGAAGCGGGTTTTTTACCCCGTGGCCGCTTGGCTCCCCGACCTCACACTGCTGCTATCCTGCTGACTCACGCGCCACATGACCCACTTGCTGCTGCGCTGCTGCCTGACGGCAGCGCAAGCTGACGCCCTCCTTCTCTTGACGATGATGAAAGCCCTTGCCTCACCCGGCTCCCAAGTGCGGTCGGCTACATCATCATCTATTTGTGTTTTATCTCAATGCTGTCCTCATCACCGGTTCTGGTATGCCGAGGCTGACCTCTCACCAAAATGACCTCCCATGCCACCTCTCCATATTATACTTAGCGCCTACTGCAGAAGCAGGCGATATTGGCCCATTTCTTCGCTGGCCAAGTAGCGGCTGGACTTGCCCTCCTCAAATTGTTCATCCCTCGCTATATTAGTGGACGCTGAGCACAGACCACATAGTAGATCTCTGGCTGAGGAACCGGATGGGACAGAGGCGGGGCTGAGGACAGGTGGAGGGCCGCTGACCCACTCCGAAGCCATGCAAACTATTGGTTGTGTCTGAGGTTCCCCACCGACTCTTGGCTGGGTTGTCAGATGTCATCTGTGAGGAAGAGGATGGACCTAGTCAACAATCCAAGAACCTTGGGTTGCTATACAAACACACGGCCGCTAGATGACAGCGGCAGTTGTGGCCTACCGAGTGGACCTGCTGCGACTCGTCCCTTGCTGTGACTGCGACCTGGGCCTGTTCCCAGGAATGTTTGTGGGCATGTCACTCGAGGTGCAGAGCCTGCACACCCTCTGTCTGACATACTGTTTGTTTAAATGTAAAGACACTGTTTGATGATGATACTGTTTATGATAAATATACACCCTGTTTTTGACTCCAAATAACCCTGTAACAAGCTTGGGTAAACCTTGGATATAAATTGCGCTCCACAAATGGCCAGGAAAATTTCTTGTATGTGTCGTTTAAAAACACTGTGTGTTTTACTAAATGTAAAAGCACAAAAACAGGCTTAATTAACCTTCGGACATGAATTAGGTACAGGAAAAATTATCTATTTTGGCGTTGAAAAAGGACGGTTTATTTTTGTAGCACAACCAGCAAAACAACGCTTAATTAACCCCTGGAGTGTAAGTTGCGCCAAAGAATTGAGCCCACAAAACTAGTATCTTTGGCGTGTTACATTGCGTGTTTTCTACGCTCACAACAAGAATACAGTTGTATTAACCTTTGATTGTGAATTAGGCTACAGAGAAAATTTTTTTATTTTGGCGTTGGAAAAAGGACGGTTTCTTGGGGTCAGCACACAGGCCAAAACAACGCTTAATTAACCCCTGGATGTAAATTGCGCCAAGAATTGAGCCCCACAAATAGTAGCATTTGTAGCGTGTTACAATATCGTGTTTTCTACTCACACCAACAAGAGATAGACAGTTGTAATTAATCTTTGCCTTGTGAAATTAGGCTACAGGAAAAATTTATATATTTTGGCGTTGAAAAAAAAGACGGTTTTCTTGGGGTCAGGCACACCAGCAAAAACAACGTCTTAATTAAACACCTGGATGTCTAAAGTTGCGCGAATATAGAATTGAGAGCCAAAAATGAAGTGGTATTTTGTATTGGTTAAAAACGCTGTTTCTTTAAATCGAATACAACAGGAACTGGCTTAGATCCCACTTCGGATATTGAATGTATATTTCAGATGCAGTGGACGCACCACTTGATTTCAGTCCAATACCCCAAAAAATTTGAATAGGAACATTAAGAGAAAATCTATGAGACAACGCTCGAGGACACCCCACCAGAAATCGCCCCCTATATAAAAATCAATTCTCAGTAAGACTATCAGCAGCCGGCAGACCTTCCTGATGAGCACCAGTGAGAGGAGTTAGGAGCTTCCCCGGGGCATCGCGGCGCCTGACTTATATAGTGCTGGTGACGTCACAGATCCCGCCGGTCTCTGATTGGCTTCACCTTTGCACATGTACATGCAGGCTATGCCCTTCTTCCTCCAGAGTGCTTTGCCCCATGTATGCGCCATGTGCTCGCAGCCATTTTATTCAATCAAAAAGCACACTTCGTTCATCCGAAAGTACCCCAAAGTTAGCTTCGTTCGAAACCGAAGTTGTTCTGAATTCTAAACGAATTCCATTCGTTAGAATCGATTCGCCATCTTATTTATTGTTCATCCCAAATAGTAATGAAAATTAAAGGTTCATTGCACACCATAAGATTAATCTAGGGAGTGGGTGCTATACGTGGAAATATATGTATATAGTCAATTATTAACCACGGCACACCAAATTGATGCAAATTAAATAGGAAATTTAAGTATATTAACTAGATAAATAAAAGGAGGTTAACGAGACAGTATATATACAGTGAGAGTAGTAGAAGTAAGTAATACCATTGCAGAGATAGGTGCATAGAATAGAAAACAGACAACAGTTAGATAGATATACAGATTCAGTAGGTAATGTCTTAACCCAATATAGGCAGATAAATCTTATGGTGAGAAGGATGAATCCAGTGTAAACTATAAGGAAAACAACGAGCATATGATTAAATGTGGACTATATTATATATCTTATATAGATGTAGAGGTGAGTGCATGGAGATAACATACCCAGGTATTGGAGAGTGCCTCCACAGAGGATATGAATAAAATCTCACAATGGTGGAATGCTGGCTAAAGAGAGTTAAATGAATTAAGAGTTAGTCATAAGCGATAAAAATACATATAACAGAGGCTGTAGAGTAGTAGGTCAGCTACAGGGGCGTACCCTGAGTGCAACGGGAGCATATGACGTGACGTCCGTGGGTGCAAGAGGGATTGCACGGACAACATATTCCCGCGTGTGAGCGTCCGGAAATGTGGGTTGCTATTTCTTTGCACCGCTAAATCTCTTGCCTGTGACATAAGTATTTCAAACTTATATTAGCCTATCTTGTATTTACTTTACTTCTCCTACATTCACCTGACTAGATTACCACGTGTATAAAAACTTCTACTGTCTCGTTTAACCCTTCACTTTTATTATAAATTCTAGTTTAATCTATTCTACCGTTATGTTGTTTTTCCAATGCAGGTTGTTGCTTGAATGTATAAGGCATTCGCCGAAACGTCGTCCATATTAACATCCACGATCTCTTTGGCTTATTCACTGCCATCTTGATATTTGAAGCACTTGTTGAGTCATGTTACAACATTTTTTGGATGGATTTTCTTAATACGTTTTTCTGCTCCATGTGTGAATTCTAAATTTCCTATTTAATTTGCATCTATTTGGGTGTTTTTGTTTTTCATTGTGGGCTTGTTCATATTGGGTGGCCCATGGATTTAGAAAAATGCCACAATTTTTGACTATATACGTATATTTCCAAGGTATGAGCAACACTTCCCTAGAAATTGACATCTTATGGTGTGCATTACCTCTATTAAAATTTTCAGTACTATTAGAATCTCTTTGGGTTATTTGCACCCCACCTTCTTCTATTAATAACTAATGACGTCCGAGGTATTTGCCTATACTGATACTGAAGCAGAACGTATATTTTCTCTCCAATTCTAATATATCTAGCGATTTTTACTAATCCCTTCATCTGACTCCGAACTAGGGGATTACGAGAAAGAGCTACGGAGGTTTATAGTTTACGAACTCCATGCTGCCAGCTTAACGGAATATCACCGTGTTAAACGTATCCCTAGAGGCCTAAGATGTAACTTAAGACCCACTATCTTCTCTGATGATCCTGACTATTGCAACAAGTTCAAAACCATACTTAACAAGTGCTCATTTGACTTGATCTTGTTAACCATTGAGAAAAACCCCCAAACTAAACTTTGGGGAGTCCCCACTCAAAAAAAACCACTTTGAAAAACACGGGGGCCCCCGGGGGACTCCCCCCAAAAAGAGGGGCCCCACTTAAAAGAAAAAATCGACAAAACCATTGCTGTTTTCAAACTCCACAACGAACAGAAGAAACGGCATAAATTTCTTCGTGATACGGAGGACTATTTAAACAACACTGTCTATAAGTGGCAAGATTCATTTCGATTTCTTCCCCCCCATTTTTCCATTACCCCAATAGTTTCAACACTTCCTCGGGATCTACAGTAAATCTGTCTAACACCGCTACCAGAGTTCCCTTTTTTTAGGGAAAGGAGGGGGAAAAGACCCAAGGATCCCCAACGACAACCCATAGTGGGGGAAAGGGGAGGAATACCACCTCTGTACTGACAAGGTCACGGTAGTCACCCACTCATATAAACATCTAACCCCCCTTAACCTAACTACACCCCGAAATGTCTTTCCTTGAAAAGGGGTTTATCCTTTTGCCCCAACGACGACATTTGACACTTTCACTTTAGGGGAAGATTTACATCGATTTTTCCGATCTTACTTTTAAAAAGCCACTTTTGACAATTTACCGGATAGGGTCCCCAAAGACTCTGAGACTTCCCTTTTTCCCCCATCTCTAATCTAAATCTTAGATTAAAACTAAATTTAACCCACCCCAGGTACCACCAAATTGAGCCCTTTTATTCAATTAGTTCAAGAGATCTACCCACTTAGGACGGAATTTTTTGGTGAACTCAAATTTTTTGCTAATAAACCCTAAAAACAATCGAGAAACAAGTTTTAAGGACCTTTGAAATCTAGAAGATATCATTATAAAGGGCCAGCCGACAAGGGCGGCGTATTGTGTTATGGACAAGATCATGTATCTCAGGGAAAATTGAACGACAACTGCCCCGACCAACTACATTAAAAACCCCAAAGTGATAAAAAGATCCCCCCACCTCTATCAGTCTTTTACAAAGATAAAATTAAATTATTTGCTTTAGGCATTATCGATACCCGTACAGGAGACTTTCTTATCAATCACCACCCTATAAACCCAGTTTTTTACACCCACCCAAGATCACAAAGATCCTCAAACCACCTGGTCGCCCAATAGTGGCTTCCACTGACTCTATCCTCTCTCCTCTCTCAATTTTCTTGGGAAAAAAAATGTAAACCATTAGTCCGCACTATCCTTCCTTCCTATAGATCAGGAAAATTTCCTTGAAAAAGATACGCAATATCTCACCAGTACAAAACCTTCTTTTTTGTCCTTTGGGGGACTTTTAAAAGTCTTTTCCCGCGATTAATCTACTGATGGATAAGGGGGCGTCAAGGTTCCTTAGACCCCAATGATTTTACACCGGAGCTGTGGAATTCTTAGGGGCCCCCGTCTTTAGTGTTACACAAAAAATACTTCCTTTTTTGGGGCCCAAATTTTATTTTCAATCCAAAGGCAGCTATGGGAAGCAATGTTGCGCCCCCGTACCAAACATTTTTATGGCCATCTTTGAGAGTAAAATATTTATGGTCACCCTTATATCTGCAAATGCCATATTATGTTAAACATAGATGACATATTCTGCATTTGGTCAGGCCCGTTGAGCCCCTATTGGAGTTTCACCCTACATGAATTTGTTTCCTCAGACCCCCCAATTTCCCCACACTACATACTAAACAGTTAAAATTTTTGGATACCACTATAAAATTTTGATTCACAAGGCAACCCGTTATGATTTGTACAAAAACCAAGATCGTAAAATTACTTATTACTCCCGTAATATGCACCTAACACAAAGAAATCTTTACCTTTCACAGTTCAGCCGGGGTATTTTTGGATTGTAGATAAACCCGGGCACGTCTAATTTTTATACAAAAAGTGTCCAATGTTTTTTAGGACGTGGGTTCCTCAACGCTTTTAAACAAAAAATATACACATACAATGACAAAAGACCAATCCCCTATATTCCCTCTGAAGCATCTTGCTCAACCCCCAACGGATCCTCTTGTTCTTAAATATCATCCTTTCACCCCAAAAAACCAACAGACATACGTCGGGCATTTGGGGCCCATTTTATCCAATTCTTACCCTCACTGGAAATTTTTTAAAAAAAAAAAACCCTTTTCAATGTATAAGAGGGCAAAAACTTGCGTGATCATCTCGTTGACTGATGGGGGTACATACGGACAAGACCAGACAAATGACATTTTGACTCCCAAAAAAGGGTACTTTCCCTTTGACTGCGCACAATGTTCCTTCTGACGAAGGGCTCATTTTCACCATCCTCACACGGACAGCAATACCCTATCAAAGGACAATTCACATGTATGTCTAACTTTGTAATCTATCTTTTGAAATGCCCCTGCGGTCTGGCATATGTGGGTCAAACCCAAAAGCCCGTTAAAAAACGCATTTCTAACTAAATCTAAAATACGATGTAAAGAAACCCTTACCCCCTTTTTTAAAGTGTAAACATCACCCCCTCAATTTGGGTTTCAGGTAATAAAAAATTCCAGTCCGCGCCGGGGTGGTAACCCTTTTTGCGGGCTCTCTGTAAAGCGAAAGCTTTTGGGATTCTACTTTACGCACCCTTTGACCTAATGGGGGAAAGAATCGAGGTTTGATTTATCTTATTAACTGTGACACAACTGTTTTTTCGGTTAATACCTGTCATTGTCTATGCATCTTATATTTATTATCGTTTTTTACTTCTGTTTTATGTTTCTAGGTGGACTGTCTCCCACCAATATGACTGTTTTGTATTAAATTTCTATGTACTCTAACTTTTCTCATTCTCTATTACAGATCAAATGATGTATCATCTATTACTCTACCCCCTCTGACATATGTTTGTCCCGATACAATAGTACGTGTTACGTTTTCCCAAAATGGTCTTGTATCCACGCTAATCTCTCATTCCTCTCTCCTCATTTAGGTAATATTATTCTTGCACCCCCCTTTTTTAATTCTATTACTTTTTGTTTTGTTTCATTTTGTTTTTTATCTATGTCTATCCCAAAACTGTTCCCCTTGTCCTTCTTCCCTGGGATTTATTTTTCCGTTTATTTTTCCCCCCATTTTTCTTTTAAGGGGTTTCCTTACGGGCCCGCCCTTCTTTACCCTCTTTTATTTTACAGGGCGTTCTGCGCCTATATTATTTTTTCAAAGCTCCGGCGGCCTCTTGTCATCTGGGATGCGCTGGGGCCTTCTGCAAAAGCGCGGGGGGCTATTTTTCCCGGACGCTCGCAGGCGAGATTTTCGGCATCCCTCTTCACCACGGCGTTTTTGTCCATATTTCTCCCTTGCCCCAGGTACCCCCTTAGCTGCCCATTACTCTACAGCCCCCCTTTTTATATGTATTTTTATCCTTTTTGACTAACTCTATTATTTTCTCTCTTTAGCCGCATTCCACCACTGTGGATTTTCATTCTCTGTGGGGGCCCCTTACCTGGGTATGTTTTTCTCCCTGCCTCTCCTTATATCTTTTTTTGAAAATAATATATTTTAAACATATGCTCGTTTTTTCCTTAATTTACAAATGGATTTTATCCATTTCTTTTATACACCCTAAGATTTTATCTCCCCATATTGGTTAAGGGCTTACCTATGATTTCGTATATCTATCTGGGCTGTTTCTATTCTTTGCCCCCCCCTTTTTTAAATTATTCTACTACTTCACCTGTATATATTTCTGTCTCGTTAAACCCCCTTTTATTTATTAGTTAATATTTACCGTTATGTGTTTTCCCAAGCAATGTTTCTTTATAAAGGCATTCGCCGAAACGCGTCCATATTAACATCCAGATCTCTTTGGGCTTTATTACTGCCATTTTTTTATATGAGCACTTGTTGAGTATGTTTACAACTTTTTTTTTGGATGATTTTTATACGTTTTTCTGCTCAGTGTGAATAAAAATTTCCTTTTTAAAATTTGCATCAATTTGGTTTTTGGCCGGGGGTTTAATTTTTGACTGTGATGTTTTATGGTTGTCATTGGTTTGGAAAATCACATGACCTCGTTTGCATAGAGCAGCTTTTCCCTGTTTTAGTTTTCAGTTTTTTTTGGTTCTATCATTTAAAACAAAAAGTGTGTTTCGTGTTCTAAATTCCCAGTTTAGTTTCTTGGAAACACAGTTCTCTTTTTTCATAAAGAAAAAATATACTTTTAGGCGGGGGGTGAACATTAGAAAAAAGGGTTGGGATTAGAGAATTTCAGTTCTTTTTTAGACAGGGACTTTTTAAAAAAAAACCCCCCCCCCCCGGGGGGGGGGGGGGGGCCCCCAGACAAAAAGGGGGGGGTTGGTAAGGGGGAAAAAAACCCCCCCAAAAAGGTTTTTTGGGGAAAGTTAAAATTTTTTTCCAATTTACCCCCCGGGGAAAATTTTTTTAAATTTTTTTCCCCCTTTTTAAAAAAAGGGGGGGGGAAAAAAAAAATTTTTTTTTTAAAAAAAAAAGGGGGGGGTTTTTTTTTTTTTTATTTTCCCGGGGGAAAACCCCCTTTTTTTCCCCCAAAAATTTTTTAAAAAAAAAGGGGGGCCCCTTTTTTAAAAAAAAACCCCCAAAAAAGGTTTTTTTTAAAAAAAAAGGGGTTTTAAAAAGGGAAAAAAAAAAAAAATTTTTTTTCCCCCAAAAATTTTTTAAAAACCAAAGGGGAAAAAAGGGAAAAAATTTTTTTTTTAAAGGGTTTTAAAAAAAAGGGGGAAAATTTTTTCCCCCCAAAAAAAAAAACCCCCCCTTTTTTAAAAATTTAATTTTGGGGGAAAAAAACCCCAAAAAAAAATTTTTTCGAAATTTTAAAAAAGGGGGGGTTTTTTTTTAAAAAAAAATTTTTTTTCCCCCCCTTTTCCTTTTTTTTATTTTTGGTGGGGTTTTTGGGGGAAATTTTTTTTTTTGGGAAAGGAAAATTTTTAAAGTTGGGTTTTTTTAAAAATTTTTTTTCCCCTTTAAAAATTTTTTTTTTTTCCCCCCGGTTTTTTTTCCCGGGGGTTTTTTTTGGGTTTTTTTTAAAAAAGGGGGGTTTTTATTTTAAAATTTGGGAAAAACCCCCTTTTTTAAAAATTTTAAAATTTTTTTTTTTTAAAAACCCTTTTTTTTAAAATTTCCCCGGCTTTTTTTTTTTTCCCTTTTTTTTTTGGCCCCTTTTTTTTCGCCCAAATTTTTTTTTTTTTTTGTTTTTTTTAAATAAAACCCCAAAATTTTTTTTAAAAATTTTTAAAATTTTTTTTTTTTAAAAAAAAAAAATTTTTTTTTTTTTTTTTTTTAAAAAAAAATTTTTCCCCCCCTTTTTTAAAAAATTTTTTTTTTTTTTTAAAAAAAATTTTTTTTTTAAAAGGGGGTTTTTTGGGGGTTTTTTTTTTTTTTTTTTTTTTTTCCCTTTTGGGCCCAAAAAATTTTTTGGGGTTTTTTTTTTTGGGAAAAAAATTTTTTTTTTTTTGGGGTTTTTTTTTAAAAAAAACCCCTTTTTTTTTTTTAAATTTGGAATTTTTTTGGGGGTTTTTTTTTAAAAAAATTTTTTTAAAAAAAAACCCGGGTTTTTTTTTTTCCGGTTTTTTTAAAAAAAAAAAAAAGGGGGTTTTTAAAAAGGGTTTTTTATTTTAAAATTTTTTTTTTTTTTTAAAATTTTTAAAAAATTTTTGGGGGGTTTTTTGGTGGTCAAAAATTTTTTTGGTTTCCTTTTAAAACGGGTTTCCCTTTGGTTTTTTTTTAAAAAGCCCCCTTTTTTTTTTTTTTAAAAAAAAAAATTTTTTTTTTAAAAAAAAAATTTTTTCCAAAATTTTTTCCCCCCCTTTTCCCCCCAAAACCCCCGGAAAATTTTTTTTTTTTTTTAAAAAAAAAGGGGGGTTTTCCCGGGGGAAAAAATTTTAAACCCAAAAATTTTTTTTTTTTTTCCCCCCATTTTTTTTTTGGAAAAACCCAAAGGTTAAAAATTTTTTTTTTTGGGGGGAATTTCGGGGGTTTTCCCCGGCCCTTTTTTTTAAAAAAAAAAGGGGGGGTTTTTAAAGGGGAAACCTTTTTTTTTGGTTTTTTTAAAAAAATTTTGGGCAATGGTTTTCCCGGGGGGAAAAAAATTTTTTTTTGGGGGTTTAAAACCCCCCCCCCGGGGTGTTTTTCCCCCCCCCCCCCCGGGGGGTTTTTTTTTTAAAATTTTCTAATCCTATTTGGGCTGTTGGAAATTAGAGGGATTTAAGAATACGTATTTGCCTTTTTTCAATAAGAACTGTCCAAAAACTTTTCCATACCTTTTACTTTTTTTATCTTTTTTGAACAGGGGGCAAAATTTCAGGTGTAAACAAGAAAAAGAGGGGAAAATGGGAAACAAGGAGGTAGGGGTGGCAAAGGGGTCTCCTTCCAGTGCGGGCAAAAAAAGCAAGTCAGCAATCTTTGGTGCGGGAACCGCAGGGCCTTTTCCCATCCCTGGGTTTGGGCCCTGTGAACCCTTCAGAAAAGAACACGCACCAACTGTTCTTATGGTTTTTAAGGCAACCGCACCCCAGCAGTCAAAAACCCCCCTCGTCCTCCCAGTCACGGCCAAAAAAGTCGTCATCATAAATCTCAGCATCCGTCCAACATGAAGGGGAAAGGCAGCCCAAATGTAAAACTCGTTCCCCAAACCACTGTGGAAAAATCCATTTTCTGAAGACCTTTTTTTTGACAAAAGCGGTTGGGGTCGAAGGCTTTTTCAAAAGATAAAGGGAGCCAAAGGGATGTTTTTTGTTTTTCTCAAAACCCAAATTTGCTAAAAGCCTCGGGAAGAGGGAACAAACCCGTAAAACGGCAAAAACCCCGGCAGTAAACAACGCCAAAGCAGTGCCGGGTTTGCTTTAGTTTCGCAGTCCAGGATGTAGAATATAAGGACAGGAATTTCGCCGTTTGTTTTTTTGAAAAAGATGACAATTTTTGGGTGGATCCAACGTGGTTTTTTCACCCAAAATAAGGTCTTGCTTTTAATCCGGGACGGGGAATAGTAAATCCCCCATTTCAAAAAAAAAGGGGGGGTTTAAAAGACCCCTTTTTTCCCGGGCACTGTTTTAATCTGTGGGTTCGTCGGGTTTTTAATTTGGAAAAAATTTGAAATCCAAAAAAAACGGGTATAATCAATGCCCCATTCAACTAAAATTTTTGGTTCAAATACAATTTTTTCTAGCATTTTTAAATTTCTTGGGCATGCAGGTTTGAGGGTTTCATGCGGTGGTACGGGACAGGAAATTATTGTAAACAAAAAGGGAGTTCAGCTCACCTTTTTAGGCGGGGCGCGGTTCCCCGAAATTTCCTCCAACTGCAGAAGCAACTCTCCAGAAAAATAGCAAAAAGTTAAACCCAACCCAAAAAAGGGGTTTAAAAGGGCAGCAAAAAAAAACTAACATTTATTGAGAAATGGTTAAAAGAAAAAAAAAAAAGGGCCCACAAGGAAAAAATGGTGGGGCAAACAAACCCTTTGTTGACGCTTTCAAACCCAAACCCGATTTTTTAATCATAACAAAAGCCCATACTGACTCCACTTTCCTTTTAAAGAGAACACCCTAATTTTGGGGGAGAAAACCCAATAAAATTTTAACACATACATCAATATTTTAAAATTTAAATCTGTTCAAAAAATTTAAACCCCAAAGGGGTTTGGGGGGTAGTTTTAACAGCATTATATCCAATAACCCCCCCTGTTCAATGGGGAATCTTCTACTCCCACCTCCTTTTTTCCCCAATAAACAGATTCTATACAAAAAAAAATTTTAAAAAACCGTAAGTTTTTCCCGGGATGTACATAATGAAAATGTTTTGATAAAAGGGAGACATTTGCGTTTTCCCCCAAAATTTAAGACTCCAAAAATTTATGTTCCGAATCCTGTTTTTTAAACGTCTCGCAGTGCCCCCCCAACTTACCCAAAAATTGCACGGCACAAAATTCCCAAACAAAAAACACATTAGTAAAATTTCACATTTTTAAGAAATTCTTTATAACAAAATCATTACCGTCAATAAGATTTCGTACTTCTTTGGGTTTGACCGCTTTTTTTTCAACGGAGCATCTGGACAAAAAACATCGAAAAACCCTTTTCTACCTTAAACCAAGTTTTCCTTTTTCCCACTGGTTTCGACTGAACTGGGTTTGAGAAAAATGGAAAAAAGAGGGGGACCCCTTTCTCGTACAATTTACACCCTTCCGGGGAGTAATTTTTCCCAAGGTATCATCTTAAAATTTAAAAACGGGAAATTTATTTGTTAATAATAAAATTTAATACTTTTAAAACCCAACCGTACGTTGAAAACAAAGTTTGGACTATTGTCTTTTGATTTAAAAACTTTTTTTTTTTTAAAATACAATAAATCGGGCCCTTTTCACGTATATTATTTTTTTAAAAGTGCCCAAAATCTAAAGCCCATTTTGGGGTTAACCTCTTTTGTGTAATTTTTCTATGACTTTTTTACTCTCGATTTAAAAATTTAAAATTTAAGGGGAAAAATTTTTGTTTAGTTCAACAAGTTCTCCATAAGGTATACCCTTTTAAAGAAATTGCTGGTTTAAACTTTAAAAAAAAAAACCTAGAAAGGAAAAATGCATTTTACCTGCAGGGGGGTTTTCAAATAAGTGACTGAAAATCCATTTTTTTCTTCAAAAATTGCCCTTAGCGATAAACCCCAAAAAATTAAAATATCGGGTTTTAATAAAACTGCCCTTGTAAAAAATAAACCAAAAACATTTTTAAAATAAAACACAAAATCCTGTCACAGTTTCATATTTGATTTCCAGATGACAATAAACGTCACCCAAATGTAACGCCGGGGAACCCCAATGAAAACATTCCGGGAAAAGGGTTTATCGCTGTAAAAACATAACACTCCTCCAAAACCCAAAAACAAAAAGATTTTCAAATGAAAGGAGAGAATTTGGCTCCCCCTTAAACTCCTGTCTTCTGCAAATAAAAACTTATTATTAAAAATGAAATAGTTATTTGAAAGCAAAAATTGAATAAAACCCTAATGATAAAAATCCACAAAATTTTTTTCTGGGAAATTGGAATATTTTTTTAAAAAGGGAAATTTCCCCTGCTCCATACCTAAAATGAGGGGGAATTAAATGTAAAAAGGACTCAATTTTTCACAAATTTTTCCAAAAATAGTGTTTTTTTTCCCACCCTTTAATTTTTTTCCACAATTTGCAAACTTGGGTTTTTAATCCCCTTTTAAAAATCCAAACACCTTTTTCTAGTGGGGGAGTAGTAAAACAACTATCCAATCACCCAAATTTTTTCATTAAAAGGGGGGCCTATACCTGCCCCCTATAGGCTCATGGGCGGGGGGGAACTGTTTTTTTGAAGTTTGGGTAAAGAATGGAAGATTGGGGGGAAAACGAATTTTTTAAAAAGCAAGGTAAATCAATTCTTTCTTTACTTTAAATTTAAAACCAAAATTTTAAACCTTTCCCCCAAAAAAATCAATAAGGTTTTTCGGGAAAAATTTTATGGGGTTAAATAGTAAGAGGTTTTATAGGTAACGGAAACTTCTAATAATGCCCTTTTTAAAAATATATATAAAACCCGTTTTCATAAGAAAAAACTGAACCTCCTTTTTTCTGCCTTTCGGATAGTTAAATTTTTTTTTTTGCCCGTAATTTTTTTTATACTTTTTAAACATGCAAACACTTTTCCTAAATCTTCTATTTTTTTCACAATGTAGTTCAACTAATTCCCCTTTTTAACCAACCCGAAATTTATCCATAGCAATTTGGGTCTAGACTCAAAGGAAAAAAAATCCCTGTTTTTTTTGAATTTAAAAGGATATTATTTTCCCGTGAGTTTTGGGTAAGGAAAACTCTTTAAAACATTCAAAGATTTAAAAGATCCCCACTCCTGAAAAAAAAAATTTTGATTTATTAAAAAAAATTTCCCCTTTTTCCGGTTTTTAAAAAAATTTTTTTTTCCTCAGTAACCAAAATCTTTACCATCTTCCATATGTAAAAACTTGAAAGTGGGCTTCTAACCGTAAAAACTCCTTTCAAAAAAAAATTTTAACCCTCTTTGATAGTCGATAAAGATAAAATGAAAAATCCGGGGGCATAACCCCAAAACCCTTTGGGTAAATAAAGAAATTTCCCCCCCCCTTTTTGGGCCAAAAAATATGGGGAAAGAATTTAAAAACTTCTTTGTTTGTAGAAAATTTCCTTGGGAAAACCCTTTTGCTTTTTTGTGGGGTTTTTTTTTACTGTGTTTTCTTCCCCCCCTCTGCGGTTTCCCCCTTTTTTTTGGGGGGTTTTCATTTTTTCCCGGTCGCAATTCTCCAAAAACTGGTGAAGGGGACAGGGGGGTTTTTTTGTTCTGGCAACGGGTTTAACCCTTTAAATGAAAACCACCTCTCCAAACTGACCCTTGGGGTCTATTTTGAAATGGTGTGTACAAGGGTCTGCGGTTTCTAGATTTTAGAATAGATTGTGGTGTATTTTTCACCCATTCTCCCCATTCATAGACGGCATTCGTCTCATAGTCCAGAGCATCCCGCTGATATTTATTCTTTTTCATTTTAATAATGTCCTCCTCTAGCATAGCGATATTAAATTTGATTTTTTCATCCAAACTGTGTTTTGTTCTTACCCTTTATGTGGTTAACTTGTTCTTGCATTCTAATGATATCATCTCGTACGTCATTTAATGCTTTCTCTTCAAAAGAGATAATAAGTTTCAAAACTTAATGAACAATTGAAGAAGGCATTCCATTTTGCTTAAAAAGGTTCTGGATATAGTTGTTGGATCTTTCTGACCAAAACCCTTTTGGGGTCATTGACTTTTCAACAAATTATTAAGGGGGTCAATCCCCCCCAAATTTTTTGATCTCTTTCTTTAAAAGTCTCTCCAGATCCCACATTTGCTTGTCCAGATCTACCATATTCTCAGTGTTAATTTTATCAAAAATGTTGGCTGCCTTTTGTAACCTTCCTGTACAATTCATGACATTTCTCAACGTGTGCCTATCCGGCATCATATGTTCATTTTCTGTCATGGTTTAAACAGGGAGCACGAAAATAAAGGTAAATTGTAAAGCAAAAAGGAGTTCCTCACCTGCAGGGTGGGCGCGGGCCCCCAATCCCCAACTGCTAAAGCAACTCTCCAAAAATACAAAAAATTGAACCAGCCCAAATAGAGGTTAAAGGGAACAAAATATATTTTAACACTTTATGAGAAAGGGTTTAAAAAACAAAAAAAAAAGGCCCCCAAGAAAAAAGGGGCGGCAACAAAACTTGTTGACGCGTTTTAAATCCAAAGATTCTAAAACATAACAAAAAAAATACTGACTCTCACTTCCTTTTAAAGAGAACACCCATATACTGGGCGGAGTAAACAATATAATTACACACATACATCAATAATTTAAAATTAAATCTGTTCTAAAATTTAACCCATATGGGTGTGTAGTGTTCAGCATTAGTATCCAAAAACCCCTCTTTTCAAAAGGGATCTTTTTACTAACCCTCCTCTTTTTCCCCAATAGAAACAGATTCTAAACAAAAAACTTTAAAAGCGTAAGATTTCCCTATGTCATAATGAAAATGTTTTGATACATTGGAACACGCGCAATCCACAGGAGACCCATAAATATTTCTCTATCCTGTCCTTTAAACTCTCGCATGCACCCAACTACTAAATTGCACTGCACACACAATACAATAAACTACTTTAGAATTCACATTTAAAAAAATTTTTTTATAACAAATCTTATCGAAATAAGTTTTCCTCCCTTTTTAGTTTTGAACCGCATTTTTTGCAACAGGCCCCTTACAACCACATCTAAAAACCCTACCTTCAACCAAGTTTTTCCTTTTTCCACGGTTACGACTAAACTAGTGAAGAATGGAATGCAGAGTGGACCCTTCCCCGTAGCGAACTTACACCCTTCCTGGAGTAACTTTCCCAAGGTATCATCTTGAAATAAAACTGGTAAGTATTTGTTAATAATATATTTAATACGATTATACTCCTTACTGTACTTTACCAAAGTTTTGGACTATGTGTCTTTTGGTGTAATCTTTTTTTTCTTTTTTTTTGTTTTAACCATTTTTCCCAATAAAGTGTTGATAAATTTTTGCTGCCCTTTTAAAACCCCATATTTGGGCTGGTTTAACTTTTTCTATTTTTCAGGACATATAGTCAATGTCCATTCAACTAAAAGGTGGTTCAAAGACTCCTTTTTTCGCCACTTTTTATCTGGGGGCAACCGAGTTTTAGGGGCATATGTGGCCCAGGAAGGTTTCAATCCATTCAACAAAAGGGGTTAAAGACTCCTTTCCCGGCACTTTTTTAATCTGGAGTAATGCAGGTTCGGGCTCATGTGGGCCAGGACAGGTATATCAATGTCCAGTTCAACAAAAAAGGGGGTTTAAAACTCCTTTTTCCGGGACTTTTTTTCTGTGGTTAGACAGGTTTAATGGCATGCGTGGGCCCCGGACAGTATTCAATTCCAGTTCAACTAAAAGGTGGTTTAAAGACTCCTTTTCCGGCCTTTTTAACTGTGGGCAACGAATTTTAAAGGTCATACTGCGGGACGGAAAAAATATAGTCAATGCCGTTCAACTAAAATGGCGGAAAAGACACCTTTTCGGCACTTTTGAACTTGGGTCAGACAGGTTTTAAAAGGGCATACTGAGTCCAGGACAATTAAAAAGTCAATCCATCAACTAAAATGGTGGGGTTGAAAGACCCCTTTTTCCGGGAATTTTTTTTTTTTCTGGGGCATGCAGGTTTGGGGCTCATGCGTGGCCCGCACAGGTATAGTCAATTTTCCATTCAAAAAAAATGGGGCTTCAAAGACTCCTTTTCCAGCACTTTTTAATCTGTGGGTCAAGCGGTTTGAGGTCATGCTGTGACCCAGGACAGGTATAGTCAACGTCCAGTTCAAATAAAATGGTGGTTGAAAGACTCCTTTTTCCGGCAATCTTTATCTGTGGGTCACACAGGTTTAATGGTCATGCTGCGGTACAGGACAGGTATAGTCAATGTCCAGTTCAACTAAAATGGTGGTTGAAAGACTCCTTTTTCCGCATTTTTTTAATCTGTGGTCATGCATGTTTGAGGGTCATGCTGTGGTACAGGACATGTATAGTCAATGTCCAGTTCAACTAAAATAGGGGTTCAAAGACTCCTTTTTCCGGCACTTTTTAATATTTAGGTCAAGCGGGTTTGAGGGTCATGCTGTGACCCAGGACAGTTATAGTCAATGTCCAGTTCAAATAAAATGGTGGTTGAAAGACTCCTTTTTCCGGCAATTTTTATCTGTGGGTCACACAGGTTTAATGGTCATGCTGCGGTACAGGACAGGTATAGTCAATGTCCAGTTCAACTAAAATGGTGGTTGAAAGACTCCTTTTTCCGGCACTTTTTAATCTGTGGGTCAATCATTTTTGAGGGTCATGCTTTGGTACAGGACATGTATAGTCAATGTCCAGTTCAACTAAAATAGGGGTTCAAAGACTCCTTTTTCCGGCACTTTTTTTTTTTTTTCGTTTTCAAACAAGGTTTTATTGACATCAAACTGTGATACAACAGAAAAATACTAATAAGTATATCAACATTTTTTTTTCCCCCATAAAGAGGGACACAACAAATTAGAAATACAGCATAGGGAGAACATCAATAAATTCACACTGATGCCAAACTAAGTTTATGGTCTGTATCTATGCATAACTAAGGATTGCATTAACCCTTCAGGGGGAGCTGGATAGTTTTAGCGTTGTTACTCAACTGTTGTATACAAAGTATAAAAAGGATAAAACAAATTAAGCAAATAACTTATTGAATAGGACACTGAGCATGACATAAGCTGTCTTTATATAGACAAGTAACTACATTCCCGGAGAGAACAGGGAGGGGATATACGAACACAACAAACAGTATCAAGTCCAGGCGCTTGAAGGTTGGAGACCCAGTAAATAGCATCCATTCCCTCCAGACTTTATTAAATTTATCCACCGTCTGGGTTGAATCTGCTCTCAGTTCCTCCATTCGTTGTAGTAGGAAAATTTCCTTAAACCACTCAGTAGGAATCTGCGTTGACCTCTATTTTCTAGGAATCAATAACTTGGCCGCCAATAATAGAAAAAGAACATGGCTGCCTTTTAGGGCATGTGTACCTAGGGGCCACATAAATAGCAAAAGGACAGAGGGAGTGTTCTGCAGCGAAATACCTGTTATGGTCTGAACCACCTCAATCACTTTCCTCCAGAAGGGTTGAAGAGATTCGCACTCCCACCAGATGTGAGACATGGTGCCTATTGTTTTCTCGCATTTCCAGCATGTAGCAGGGACACCAGGGTATATGGTATGTAATAGCGCTGGGACCCGATACCATCTTGACAGGACTTTATAATTACGTTCCTGTACTCTACAAGAGATTGAAGCCTTATGCCCAAGCGTACAGGCTTTCAACCGGTCTTCATCCGTGAAAGTGCAATTTAATTCCTGCACCCAACTAGTCTGGAAAGTGGGTTGCCTGGACGACTGAGCTTCAAGCAGCATATTATACAGTGTAGAAATAATGTGCTTCAAATGCCCTCACTTACACAGTTCCTCAAAATTAAAAATTGAGTTTCGTCTTATTAGTTTCAAAGTAGTGTTTAAGTTGCAAATATTGCAACCAAGTATTCGGCGTGCGTTGTTGCAAGGGTACAGTGTCCTCATATGACTTAAAAGAGGAATGCACCACAAAATCTCCCACAGAACTAGGCCTCCCTATCTCCCCATCCCTATATATCAAACAGGGAGCCAAAAAAGGGATTGCAGGGTTCCCTCTCACTAGTATAAGAGGGCCATCTGGGGCGTTGGACTGGCGACCTTGTATCCGAAACACAGAAATAGTTATTTGAGCAATTAAAGGGAGTTGAGTAATCCCTAGACCTACTAAATAGGGGAGTAGCCAAGGTAAAGATGCTAGGGGCCGCCTGCACATGTGCTCCTCAATCTGTATCCAACGCTTCGTGGCTCTGTTCTGATGTCAATCGATAATTATAGTTGCCATAGCCGCTCCGTAGTATGACTTAAGATCTGGCATAGCCAAGCCACCCTCCTCCTTTCTCCTGATCAAAACATCTCTAGCCACTCTTGGCTTTTTGTTTGCCCAGACAAACTTTTGAAAACATCTATTTACCTCCTGAAAGTAGAATTGGCAATTTTAAATTTGGGGGGATAAGGGAATTTGGGAATACTTTATTTTTTAGGGTATTTAATTTGCCCATCCCCAAAAAAAACTTTCTTTTTCCCATTTGGCTAATTCCCTTAAAAACCGGTCAATAAACGACAAAGTTTTTGTCATAGGGACCGTACTCAGGGATCGGGCCCAGATATTAACACTATTACCCCTTTAGAGGAAATCTTCGTAAGGGTGAAGCAATGCGGGTCTAAGTGAGTTTTAGGGCAACACTTTGGGGTAGTTTACTAAACACTTAAGACCGAACACCTTAATAATCCAACAGGCTGGCAAGGAGATCCAGGTTTTGAGATCTATAAGAGTAGTCGTCAGAGAAGGCCCACCAAAAATCTTTCTTTCCCTACCTGTAAGCCCTTAATCCCTGGCTCCACTAATGTCTGCAAAAGATATTCCATGGCAATAACATAAAGAAGGGGGATACGGCAATCCCTGGACGCTTCCCATTTACGGAATGTTAAGTTGTAGATAGGGCCAAGTTCTAGTGAGTTTGGGCAAACTGGATTATGGTATAACGCAAAGTATTTTATGCAATAAAACGGTCCATACCGCATCAGACAGGGAGTCTCAGGAAAGTCCTGTTTATTTCCCTACCTGTAGGCCCTTAATCTCCTGGGCTCCCCTAGTGGTCTGCAAAAGGTATTCCATGGCAATAACATAAAGAAGGGGGGATAACGGGCAACCCTGACGCTTCCCTTTTCGAATGTATAAAGGTTGAGATAGGGCTCCATTTATTGTAAGTTGGGCCAACGGGTTATGGTATAACGCAAAGATTTTTTGCAATAAAACTGGGCCTATTCCCGCATCTGACAGGGCCGATATCAGGAAAGTCCAATCTACCCTTTCAAATGCCTTTTCCGCATCAAGGGATAATAATATGGTTGGAGTGTTAGTTATTTGGGCATGACGAATAAGGGCGAATGTCTTCAGGGTGTTGTCTCGTGCCTCTCTACCAGGCACAAAGCCAACCTGGTCCAAGTGTATTAGCTTTCGTAGTATAGTGCTCAGTCTGGTAGCGATAAGCTTCGCATATAGCTTAGCATCCACATTCAATAAGGAAATCGGTCTATATTTGGAGCATAGGAGGGTATCTTTACCTGGCTTTGGGATCACAGAGATGTGAGCTTGCAAAAAACAGGGCGGAAAAGGTTGGGTAGGAGAGACCGTGTTGAAAGAGGAAAGTAAGGGGTCTTCTAGTTTCTCCTTCAGGACTTAATAAAATTTGTCAGTAAAGCCATCTGGGCCTGGACTCTTTCCGGATGGTAGGGAGGAGATGGCTTTCGAGAATTCCTCAGGGGTAAAGGTTCCTCCATGTCCCTGAGCTTTTCAGCATCAAGCTCAGGAAGAGGAGAGGTTATCAAAAAAAAACCCAGTTCCTCCGAGCTCGCCTCTCCGTTCAACATATAGCGGGAAGCCTGCAGGTTATACAATTCCCCATAATACTCATGAAAGTTATCCAAGATCTCCGATGTGAGATGAACCAATTTACCCTGCTTGGTTCTGATGGTTGGGATATAAAGAGAAGCTCTTTTGTCCCGGAGGGCCCTAGCAAGCAATCTACTCGGCCTATTACCCCACATATAGAAAGTGCCAGCACAGATATGCTGAAATCTAGCGGATTTTTTGTCCAACAAAAGGCGAATCTCATGTCTAACAGCCAGCAGCTCACGCAGTTCCGGCACTTTTTTAATCTGGGAGTCATGCAGGTTTGGGGCTCATGCTGTGGCCCAGGACATGTATAGTCAATGTCCAATTCAACTAAAATGGTTCAAAGACTCCTTTTTCCGGCACTTTTTAATCCGTGGGTCAGACAGGTTTAAGGGTCATGCTGCGGTCCAGGGACAGGATAGTCAATGTCCAGTTCAACTAAAATGGTGGTTGAAAGATCCTTTTCCGGCACTTTTAATTGGGGGTCAGAAGGTTAAGGTCATCTCGTTCCGGCGGGATAGTCAATGTCCATTTCAAGTAAATGATGGTTAAAATAATACGCCTTCTGGAACTTTTAATTGTGGGTCATGCAGGTTTAAGGGTCATGCTGTGGTACAAGACAGGGATAGTGAATAGTCTGTGACTTTTTTCTGGGGACTTTGATAACCTATTGTTTTGCCAAAGATTTTAAGCACGTATCCAGTTTCCTGTTTTGGATGTTAACTCCAGCTTCTTCAGCCTGTTTGGGTGTAAAAAATGAAGGTTTTGGGTTCCTTTCTCCCATAGACTTTAAGGGTCATGAGCGATAATCTGTTATCGACTATCGGATATCGTCATGATAATTGCCGATATTGACTATCGAATCGATAACGATAGTTGACACAATCACTCATCGCTAAAGCTGAGGGCTAAGATTCTACCATGGCATCAAAGAACACAGTAGTAGGTTACTGGAGCCGCCACAGATTGTAGCACAGTAAGGGGACATCACAGCAGGGGTCACTCCATGAGGCCAGAGCTTTAAACCGTCACAAAATATCACAGAACCTGTTCTGTTAAATGCTGATACATGTAGACCCCCCCCCCCCGGAATGAGTGGAGAGGGTGTCGGCAGTAATTTTGCGTTGATGTCTCTGATCATTTTGCCCTTCCTTTCATCCGTCAGTGTCCGCTTTCAATCGGTCAATAATCCATCAGTATGGGTAAGGCCAAAAACAAACAGGAGTTGATCCAAAACAGAGATGACCAGTAAATGGGATATTTGCATGTCTTCTGTGTTCTGTATCCACTCCTGCTTTTGGCTAGACAATCCTAATCCTTCCCATTCCTTCTGACAGGTGAAAAGAAGGGGAAAACTAAACATAGTGGCAATGTCATAGAGTGGTGAGGGGGGAAACAGCATTAGGAAACAGCGTGTTCCAGTGAGACAGTGGTCACTTGGCAGCAGCATGAGTAGGCCACAGAGTGGCACAATGACAAATTCTGGAGGTGGCAGCAACATCAGGACCACAAAGTGGCACAAAAGACACCCGTGTGGAGATGACGTCATCAACAGCAGCAGCATGAGGTCAGACAGTGGCACATTGACAGAGTGTGGAGGTGGCATCAACAGGAGTAGGCCACAGAGTGGCACAATGACTGTGGGGGTCACGGCAGCAGCCACAACAGCAGCATGAGGTCAGACAGTGGCACAATGACATTCTGGAGGTGGAAAAAACAGGAGTAGGCCACAGAGTGGCCCACTGACAGAGTGGGGAGGGCACGGCAGCAGCAAGAGCAACAGCCTTAGGTCAGACAGTTGCACAATGACAGAGTGTGGAGGGCACGTCAGCAGCAAGAGTAGCAGCATGAGGTCAGAGAGTGGCACAATGACATAGTCTGGAGGTCACGGCATCAGCAGCAGCATGTGGGCAGACAGTCGCACAATGACTGAGTGTGGCGGTCACGGCAGTCGCCACACCAGCAGCATGAGGCCAGAGAGTGGCACAATGACAAATTCTGGAGGTGGTAAAAATAGGAGTAGGCCACAGAGTGGCACGATGAAAGAGAGTGGAATTGACGGCAGGAGCATCAGCATGAGGTCAGAGAGTGGCACAATGACACAGTGTGGAGGTGATGGCAGCAGCATCAGCAGCAGCATGATGTCAGAGAATGGCACAATGACACAGTGTGGAGGTGACCGCATCAGCAACAACAGCAGCAGCAGCATGAGGTCAGAGAGTGGCACAATGACACAGTGTGGAGGTGGATGGCAATACCAGTCCCTGGTAAAGATGGTGGTAGGCAGATGGAGAAACTGGCAGCAAATGTGTGGCATCAGGTGGGTGGCGGAATCAGAATAGTGGCGGAGGCAGGTAGTTTGAACCCAGACTCATTTCTCAAAGTCTTGGTGAGGCGTCATGACTGATGTAATCTGACGCCTAAGGCAATGGTGTGTGGAAATCCTGGCCGATCCATGCCTGATTCATCTTGACAAAGGTCAGTCGTTCCACATTTCCAGTGGACAATGATGGCCCCCACCGTACTGAACACCCGCTCTGATGCCAAACTACTGGCCGGGCAGGATAACTTCTCCACTGCAAACTCGGCAAGTTGCGGCCACACATCCAGTTTGGCTGCCCAGTTAGTCCAGGGATCTTCTAACGGGGTGGCAGAGTGCTTTTCAAGTGGGGCCAACCTGTTGGTTCAGGGTTGCTCCAGGTCCTGCTGCTGCTGGCGATGCACTCCTCATAGGGGTGTAGGAAGTGCTCAAGGGACCCCGACTTAGGTTGCTGTGAGGGAGCTGCTACTGCTCCCCCCCCCCCCCCCCCCCTTCCCCACAGCACCCGCGGCAGTGGTCTGACGTGAGAAACCCCCCCGGTAGACCTGTCAGGGGGAGGGCGATCCCGCACATAGGCAGCGGCCAACTCAACGGAGGATTTCTCTTAGTATTTAGTTTGTCCCCCCTCTGAGCGCTGGGAAAAAAGGTACTTTTTGGAGGGGTTAGCGGGGGTTCCAATAGGGTGGGGGCCCGAAGTATCCCTTGTGGGATGGTGACTATTCGGCTGTCACTGCCAGGAAATCAGCATGTGCAGGCCCATCTGCACAAGTGAACGGGGGGCTCCTGCCTCCATCCCCCAGTATACGCCTTGGTGCTTCGGTCATTGTTTGTTTCCTATCTCCATTCCCTCCCCCCAGCTGCTCCTTTCTCTCCTGTCCCCTGGTAGAAAAACATATTTAAACCGAAAATGCTTGTGCCCCAATGTCCCTCCCATTTCAGCCCCCACCGGATTGTGGCCGAAAGATGTAGTCCCCAGTCTCAGCCCCCTGCCAGAAAATTTTTTTTCAGCATTGTTTGGACTAAGCAGTTGAATGACGTTTTTTCACCCCTTTTTTTCCCTGGCGACGACAAATAACGTGGCCTCCTCAAAATGGCCCAGCAAACAGCAGGTGTCACCAGGGCTGCCATGGCTGACATCAAAGTTACCCAAGGGGAGTATCCTGTCACTGGATCATAAAAAAAAATCTTATTGGCCTTTTTCTTTTCATCAGTCGGTCCAAACATGTGCAGGCGGGAAATTCCCCAAGGGGTTTGGAAAAATGATATCAAAAATGTTTTGGGGGAGGCCGTTCTGCTGTGCAACTCGAGGTTGTGCTGGTTTTTTGGAATGGAAAAATTGAAATGCCATTTTCCTGGCCTTTTTCAATTTTTAAAGATCGGTGGAAGACTTCGGAACCTTTTCACAAACCAGATTAAACCTTGCGCCATGCTGGGGCATGGACCATCCTCCTCGGTGCTGCGGACCCATGTTCCCCCCTTGCCCCGTCACCATGTTCCGATTGCAGTTGGGCGGGAAAGAAGCCAACATCGATTTTTCTATGACGCGGAGCAGTTCCTCCCTGTGTGCTTCTTCGCCGAGGCAAAGGTGTAGAACGCGTGACACCTGTGCCCTACACATGTGGTATGATGGAAGAAAGTACTTGTGGAGGCTTGGTGGTGGTGGAGGAGGAGGGGGGGCATTGGCGCAGGGCAGCAGTTTGAAACTGGAGGAGAAAGGGGGTGTCCCCTGTCCAAGTTGTTGGTGTGGGGGGGAGGAAGCACTTCCCCAGTGGCCCGTAAAGGACATGTACGGGCCCCTGCCCTTAGTTACAGCTCCACAGTCCGCGTGCGTGCCCTTGGAACAAACGATAAGCAAAAAGTATGGCCATTTTTGTTCTCATATTTGGAAGGGGGTTTATGCCTTTTTGGAAAAGAAATTACCTTGGAATTTCCCCACCTGGGTCGGACAGGCCATTAATTCTCTAAAGGTGCGAGTTCCCCCTTTTTGGAAAGGGGGGGACTGCAGTTCCAAAAAACTTGGACGGAGCCGGTCAGTTCTGACCCTTGGTTTGTTGGGCATATTGTTGTCTTTTGCAATGCCTCGTTGAACGAATGTGGCGCAGGTAGGGGGCAGGAGGTCTGGACGGGAAATGTGGCAAAGAAAACAGCCCCCTTTGAGGGGTTTTGGGGGGCCCTTTGACTGGCTGCAATGGCGGGGGTTAGTCTTGGTCATTTCTGTCCACAGATTTACATATCCCCTTTTCGGCTCCTGGGTCTTACAAAGAATCCCACACCGCGGGTAGCTGATTTTACCCCCAACGCTCGACTGAGTGATATACCGTCGCTCCCTCGTAACCCCCTTGTGCCGTATTTCTTGGACCTGCGAAATTTTTAGGGCCCCGTTTGGGCTCCGACCTCATATGCTCCCCTATGATCAGGCCACACTCTCTTGCTGGCTGCCCCGCTGCCTGACGCGCAAAGTGACGCCCTTTTCCCCTGACATGTAAACCCCTTGCTTCCTTGGCTTCCAAAAAAGGTCGTACTTCATCTCGATTATTGTTTGATCTTCATGCTGCCCTCCTCAAGGTTTTGGTTGCAGAGGCTGACCCCCCAAAACATGACCCCCATGCCTCTCCACATCTATACTTTGCCCCTACTGAAGAAGAAAGGGGATATTGGCCCCATTTTTTCCCTGCCAAGTGCGCTGATGCCCCCCAAATTTTTCATCCTCGCTTTTAGTGGCGTGAGCCCCACCCATGTAGATCTTGGGTGAGGGAAACGAAAGGGCGAGGGGGTTGGGACGTTTTAGGGCCCCTGACCATCCATCCCTGCCAACAGGGTTGTGTTGAGTTCCACCGATTATGGTGGGGTTGTCAGTGTCATTGGGAGGAAATGGATGACCCAGTCAACCAAACAAGACCCTTGGTTTGCTTGTAACATAAAGGGTAGAGGACACCCTCAGTTCTGGCCTACCCGGGGCCCCTGCTGTGAACCCCTTTGTGCTGCGACCGTGCGCTCCCGGAATGTTTTTGCCCCTGCCACTCAATGTGAAGAGCCTGCCACCCTTTTGTTGACATATGTTTGTTCAAAAAATTTCGATCTGTTTAATGAAGATTCTGTATATGATAAATAAAAAACCCTGTATTTATCCAAATGCCCCCTAAAAAATTGGGAAACCTTGGATATAAATTGTGTTACACAAATGGTCAGGAAAAAATTGACTTGTTTGTGCCGTTTAAAACACTGTTATTTTTTGAATATAAAAGTGCAAAAAAAGGCTTATTAACCCTTTGGATATAAATTATGTCAGGTAAATTTTTTTTCTTCGGCGTTGCAAAAAACAGTTTCTTTTACTGACTTTAACAGAGAAAAATGCTTATTTAACCCCCGGATTAAAATTGGCAAAGAAATGGTGCCAAAATGAAGCTATGTGGGTTGTTAAAAAAACTGTATTTTATGAATACAACAGCAGAAAACACTTTTTAAATTAACCCTTTGGATATGAATTTTGAAAAAAATTTTTTTTCTTTGGGGTAGAAAAACCCATTTCTTTTACGACTACAACAGAGAAAAAAAAGTTTTAAATTAAAACCCTTTGGTCTAAATTCGCAAAAAAAAATGAGTTCCCCAAAAATTTAAAGCAATGTGGCGTTTAAAACGACGTGTATTTTACTGACTCAACAGCAGAAAAAAAATTAAATTTAAAAATTTTGGGTATGAAATTATGCTACAGGGAAAATTTCTTCTTTTTTATGAAAAACAAGTTTTTTTTACTGATAAACAGTTGAAAAATGCTTAAAAACCCCTTGGTATAAAATTTCGCAAAAGAAATGAGTGCCAAAAATTAACAGCTATGTGGCGTGTTAAAACAATGTATTTTACTGACTAAACAGCAGAAAAAAAAACTAAATTAAAAACCTTCGGATATGGGAATTATGTACAGGCAAAAAATTTTTCTTTGACGTTTTTTGAAAAAAAAAACAGTTTCTTTTCTGATACAACAGCCCTAAAAATGGTTTAAATTAACCCTTTGGATCTAAATTGGCAAAAGAATGAGCTACAAAAATTAAAGCTATTTGGGTGTTAAAAGAGTGTATTTTTTGACTCAACAGCAGAAAAAACCTAATTAACCCTTTGGATATGAATTATGTACAGGCAAAAAATTTTTTCTTTGGCGTTTATAAAAACCCTTTTCCTTTATGCCAAAAGCACAAAGAGTTTAAGTAGCCCCTTTGGGTATAAATTTCGGGAAAAAAAATGAGCAGCCAAATTCTGGTTTTTGGATTGAAAAAAAAAGCTGTTTTTTTAATTGAATAAACAGCAAAAAACCCGGCTTAGATAACCCTTGGATATTCAAAAGTGCTCGAATGGGATAGCATTAACATGTAAATGCAGTGAATGGAGCACACTGGATTCAATTCCCAAAAACCCCAAACGTGTGACACCCCCCCAAAAATCGTGTATAAAAGTTCTCTCTTTTTTGTGAGAAACCGTACGGGTCAGCGCTACACGGCACAGGGAAAGGGAAAGTAAACTGCCGCGTCGCTCCGGACTTTATAGTGCGGTGGTCACAGAATCCGCCCGGTCTCTGATTGGCTTCTTTGCACATGTCATTTAGGCTATTTTTTTCCCCCCAGAGTTTTTGCCCCGTAATGCCTGTGTTTTCGCCATTTATCAAATTAAAAACCGCTTCGATCCCGGAATCCCCCCAACTTCATGTTCGAATCGAAGTTTTCCTGAAAAATTTAAAAACATTCCCCTTCGTAGAATCGATTCGCCCCTCTTAGTTTGTATGTTGCTTGTGCCATGATAAGAATTACCAATGACAACCTTCCAAAGGCCAGATTCACAGCCTTTATTTAGTCAAAAAGGGAATGGATACAAATAGAGAATATTGAAATGCTCCTCCTCAACGATCCACTGGATTCAGTTATTAAAACATCCAAAACAACACTTGAACTTCATCTTAAACCCTGTCCAAGCTGCAATTTAAGGCGAAACCAGAAGTGGTCGTAAAAGGAGAAATACATATATTTTTCTTATTTACTTTTTCTTTTTTCAGGAGCCACTTCTGATTTTATACAAAAAAAATACTGCGGGGAACTTGTACTGAACAAAGCCTTAAGTCAAGATACTTTTAAGAAATGTAATAAAACAAGCTAATAAAAGAAACGGAAAGGAAACTAAACTAAAGTTATCCTGCAGAAATAATATATAACTCATCTAATTGTGTGAAGCTACTGGTGTTTTATAGCATGAATAGAATAATCACAGTGGAATGTAGATATGTGTCCACACCAATGGATAAATTAGAGACTTTAATAGGTTGTATATATTCTCTCTTACTGAGTAGACCTTGAGATATATAACTGTGTTTATAGTAGACTGCAGTGCATGAAATTAATCTGCAAAGGCTGTGATGTGTAATGTGACAAATTAATTTATTAGACGCATTGTTTGCAAGACTCAACACTTTCTAATGTGCCTAACGTGGGGGCATTCTGGGGGCATGTCACACCACACTCGTAATATTAGACACATATATGAATGTGGGTCGGCAAAACTAGGCACATTAATGCTCGAACAGGCAGACCTATTTCAATGTAGGCTGTCTGAACCTGAGGAGTCTAAGAGGAGCTAGGTTTGCCATTGGGGCAAAAAATGTCCCTTGTTTCTCAACTTACAGAATGTATGAGCATCTTCTCACCAGACACTAACAGACATGATAAGACATTGCTGGAGGTAGTAATACTGGGAAAGTTCTGCTCCTCCATACACTACTGTTACCTGGATACCAGGGGTCACATTATGTTTGGTGGGTCACATGATAAGATGCTGCCAGAGGCTGTATAAGTGGAGAAGTTCTTCTCCTAAATAAATCAACTGTTAACTGGATACCAGGGGTCACATGACATGTTTGGTGGGTCACATGACTGTCAACATCTTTAGTCCGTTCAGTTAGTCCATGGGAGAAATTAATACAGACTAATATGAGGGCTGTACCATTTTAGTTCTAAACTTAGGCCTACTGTATTGGTGTAAAAAAAGTATGTGAGCAAATTTTTGCTCCAACACAGTCATTTTCGTTTATGTTGTGTTTGAGAACTTGCCTTTTACAGGACATTTTTTCTAATCATATAATTTTCTGTGCACATAATGTATTAGGAAACCAAATAAAATGAATTGTGAGTTGGAAGGGTAAAAAACACATTTGTGATATTTTTTGTGTGTGTACAGTAAATACAGGAAATAATGATTTCATCCCTTACTGATTGTGTAAGTTTGCCCACTGACAAAGACAAGAACAGTCTATAATATTAAGGGTAGGTTAATTTTAACATTGAGAGGTAAATATCCAAAATAAAATCCAGAAAATCAAATTGTATAAATTATAAAAATGTATTTGCATTTTGATGAGAGAAATAAGTATTTGATCCCTCTGGCAAACAAGAGTTAATACTTTGTGGCAAAACCCTTGTTGGCAAGCACAGCAGTCAGACATTTTTTGCAGTTGATGATGAGGTTTGCGCACATATCATGAGGAATTTTGGTCCACTCCTCTTTGTAGATCATCTCTGAATCATTAAGATTTTGAGGCTGGCAACTCAGAGCTTCGACTCCCTCCATAAGTTTTCTATGGGATTAAGGTCTGGAGACTGGCTAAGCCACTTCATGACCTTAATGTGCTTCTTTTTGAGTCACTTCTTTGTTGCCTTGGCTGTATGTTTTGGGTCATTGCCTTGCTGGAAGACCTAGTCATGACCCAGAAAGGAGATTGTCACTCAGGATTTTTTTCGGTACATGTCTCCATCCATTCTTCCATTAATGCGGTGAAGTAGTCCTGTGCCCTTAGCAGAGACACACCCACAAAACATAATGTTTCCACCTCCATGCTGACTTATACCGTACGGTGACCGCTATAAAAAATAAAAATAAAAAACACTACCAGGAATGCTGTATTCTGTTCAAAATTCCTCACAATCTTAATAAAAAGTGATCAAAGCAAAATATGCACCCCATAAAGGTACCAATAAAAATGTCAACTTATCCCGCAAGCCCATAATCATCTCCGTATACAGAAAAAATGAAAAATTTATGGCTATCAGAATAGGACAACATAAAAGGGCAATTTTTTATAGACCTATTTCTATTGTGTAAAGGTAATAAAACATAAAAAACTATATAAAATTTATATCTTTGCAATTGTACCAATCTGCAAAGTAAAATTATCCACTCATTTACACTGCACAATCACTGTAGAATTGAAGCCCAAAAAACAATGGCGGAACTGCGTCGTCCCCCCCCCCCCCCCCATTTTCATGTCCCAATGCTAAAAATAAATATGGAACACCTGTGCTCCCAAAATGCACAGTACACCCCTAGTTGACATCCCTGAGAGGTGTTGAATTCAAAATAGGGTGACTTCTGGAAGGTTTCACCTGTCCTGGTACTTTGGGGGCTTTGCAAATGCGACATGGCACCCACCAAAGTCTGTGTTCCAAAAGCCAAATAGCGCTCCCTCCCTTATGTCCTGACATGCTCCCAAACAGCAGTTTATACCCACATGTAGGGTATTGCTGGACTTGGAAGAAATTGCATAACAAAATTTTGGGTGCTTTTTTTTCCAGGATTCCTTGTAAAAATTTAACATTTTCAGCTAAAATTGCAGATTGTTGGAAAATTTTTTTTTTTTTTATTTTCACAGCCTAATGCTAAAAAATTTTGTGAAACACCTAGCACTAGGGCCACATATGGGATATCTCTGGACATAGCAGAATCTGGGGAATCAAAATTGTTGCATTTCCTTGATCACATCTACCGTGTTCTTGTGAATAATGAATAAGAATTGAAAATCTGCAAAAAAGTGAAATTTTGAAATTTCACCTACACTTTGCTTTAATTCCTGTGAAGCACCTAATGGGTTGATAAACTTCCTAAATGTTGTTTTGAGTACTTTAAGGGGTGCAGTTTCTTAGATGAAGTCCTTTATGTGGGTACCTAACATACAAGCCAATCAAAGTCTTTTTTTTAAAAATGGACGGTTTCACTAAAAAATGAAATAAGCTTATTTTCAAAAAAATTTTAAAAATTTTAAAATAAATTTCTAAGCCCCTAATAAGTGTTGACCCGATTATTTTCGAAAAAAGTTAAATTTGGGCAGGGTTTTTTTATGTTGATCAATTTTTTAGATAAACCGCGATAATTTTTAGGTTAAAATCTGTGTTTAACCCTATTAATATTGCCCCTTTTTTCAGCGTTTTCCTGTCATTTTGGCGGCCAGCAAATAGCTTGAGAATAGAGCAGGGGGAGCGTGTTTTCGACGTCTTTAAAAAAGGGGGGGAAATTTTGTAGGGTTTGGGCGATTGGCGGGAAAAAATTAAACATGCCCTTTGTTTTACATAGAACAGCCCTTCCGTTCTGCCTCAGTGTGGGGTTCACGTCTCATAGGGGGTGGGGACGTGCGCTCTGCCCCCGGCCCACAGGGACCTCAGCAAACAGCCTTTCGGGGAAAACACTCATCGAAAATTGTTCTATTTTTTAACAGGGGACAGCAAAATATTTTTTAGTTTGTAAAACATTAAAAAATTTAGGAAAGTTTAGAATTTGCAGTTTTTAGGTAGTTGGGCCCTGGGGAATTTTTAAAAGGGAAAAACATCTACCCCCTGTAAAACCCGGGGGGGGGAAAGCAAGGGTGGGGGGGGCCGGCAAAAGACAACCCTTTTTTAAGGGAATAGTGGATATTGCAGCTGAACTTAGTTTTAGACATTGCATTGAAATTTGCTTTTTTTTAAAACATTTTTCTGTTGAAATATTATTTGTATGTTGGGCACCCCGGGAAATTTTTATTAGGTTTACAGATCTTTTTTGTAACTGCAGGGCTTTTTGTTTGGTGCAAAACCCCCTTTTATTTCCTAAAAACTTTTCCCGATAGGTTTTTTTTTAAACTTTTCCCCGCCCCAAAGCTTTGTTGATAGGGCCCCCTTGCATTTTAAATTTTTCAATACAGCAAATTTTGCCCGTAAACCGGGTGGGTGTATTTTTAGGGAAAAAAAAAATTTCTTTTTTTAATCCGTATACTTTTTCAGATAGGTGTTTTTTTAAATTTTTCCCCAGTCCAGCTTTGTTGATTGGGCCCCTTTGCACTTAAAATTTCAATACGGGAATTTTGTCGTCCCCCCGCGGGTTTGTATTTTTGGGTGAAAAAAAATCCGTATACTTTTACATTTCAGTTTGGTGTTTTTTCACTTTTGGGAAAGGCCGCTTTTGTTGATAGAGGAAACCTTGAAATTAAATTTGAAAAACAGCAATTTTTTTTTTGATTTGGGGGGTTTTGGGAGAATGGGCTTGATTTGGCGTTTTTTAAATTAAAAAAGTTCCAAAACTTTTTCATACCCTTTTAAAATTTTTCTTTCTGAACAGGGGACAAAAAATGCAGGTGGTGAGCAGAAAAGAGGGGGTGGGAAACAGGGGAGGTAGGGTCGAGAGAAGGGCCCTTTCCTTTTGGGCTGGCCGACAACACGCAAGCCATTTGGATGCCCGGTTGGGAAAGGCCCGTCGGGCCCTGTAAACGCGGGGTTCAGGGCCCTTTTTAATCTCAGAAAACGAACCCCGTCCCCAAACCCCGGGTTTTTCCAGGGGGAAATTTGCAATTGCATCCAGCTTTTTTACCTCCTGGGTTCCCTTCCAGCCCACGGCCACAAATTCGCCCATCCCAGCATCACAGCATCCGCCCCAACTTAAAAGCAAAGGGCACCCCAAATGTAACTCGGAAACCCACCATTTGTGGATAATCCTTTTTTCTGAAGACCTCATTGATGACAAAATGGGGGTTGGGGTCAAAAGGCGGTTAAAAGTCGGGGAGGCCAAAGAGGTTTGATTTTTTTTTGTCTGCTCTGACGCCCAGTTACTAAATGCCACAGGGGAGGAGAAGGAAGCCGGTCAATGGGAAAAAACCCCCGGGGGGGTTCTTTCAACGCCTTTACCCAGTCCCTCTTGTTGTAGCCCCAGCTCCTGGTTTGCAAAATTTGTCAGGCCCCGGACCAATTTAAATGTTTTAAATGATGATGAGGGACGCCCATTGGGATCCAACGTGGTTTTTTTCCCACCCGAATTTGCTTGGGGGAAGCGCTTCTCGGGTGGAAACAGGATTGGGGAAGACAAAATGGGTATGTCAGTACGGGCCCAACGCCTAAAAAGGGAAGGGGGGGAGGGGGGGGGGTCGCAAAAAGTCCACTGACTTGATTCCCCCCAAGCCACGGTCAGCGGGAAACCCCGCCCCCCCCGCTTTTTCGCCGCCCAAAAAGGTCCAGGACCTCTTCAAGCCGGGGCCTTCTTTGAGCAAGCCTCTATTCACCCAGCGATGTCATATGAAACCCCTTTTCCCGAAAACACTTAAATAAAAGGAAAGGGAATTTTAGGTTTTTAAACCCCACCACCAACTTGTCTATCCATGCAGCGAATCATGGTTTAAATGGGGGGAAAACATTTGGGCCAAAAAAAAGGCCCAAAGACGCCCGCCCCCTTGCTTCCAACCACTGCCCACCACCCTCTGTCTCCGCCCCTTCCTCCTCCCGCCAACCCCAACCGCTTTTCCCCCAGCTCCCATGTCCCTCAGAGTAAAGGATCAGGGTAAGCCCCCGCTTAAACCCTTTTCCACCGTCGCCTTCCCCAGACCCCCCAAAACCCCACCCAATCCCCCCGGAACCCCCTTTTCCTCCCCCTTCCCCTTCCCCTTTTTTAAACAAACCCTGCTTTGGCCATAAAGCCCCAAAACTAGCAGCCAGCCTTCTGTCTTCCGGTTTTTTGGGAGCAGAAAAAAAACATTTTTAACCCCCCAAACCCACCCCAAAACCCAAAAACCCTAAAAGGGCGGCATTGCCAGGTTTTTGGGCCCTTGGGAAAAAATTGTTCCCTTTTTTCCGTCTGGGGGCACAGAGGGGTTTCCCGGGCCAAACGTAAAGGCCCTCGCCTCCCCCCAATCCCCCAGATAAATAGAGGCATTTCTTTTGCCGGGAAAAAGGCCCCCCCCTCCCCTTACCCAGCCCACGTCTAAATCAAAAATTTTTTAAAGGGTTGGCGTTGTCTGCATCTGTTTAGGGAAAAAGTCCATCTAAACCCCCCGGAAAAAGGCCCAGAAAGGGCACCCCCAAGGGGCCGCTTATCTCCTTGACAGCCCCCGCGGGTTTAGCGGGGTTGGATGTTTTTTGGGGGGTGACGGGGGCCTCTGGGGCTCGCGCATTTTGCTCTTCAAAACCGTGGGGATGGTGCAGGGCTACCCCCCCCAAGGTCCTCGGGGTTGGCATCACGTGCCCAGAGAAACCAGGCCATGTTGAAATTAATCTGTTTGGAGCCCTTCCAACACAGGTCAGGAGCTGTGGGGGCTCTCCGCAAACGGGGAACCCGACCCTTGGCTGAGTGACAAAAACCCTTTTGTACCCAGGCAAGAGGGGGCCGCGATAAGGGGTGAAATCAGTGGCCCCCCCTTAAGATCGGTAGGCTGGAAAAAAACCCTTCCCGCACATTTTCATAAAACCTTGTCGCCCCAAAAAATTTTTCTAAAAATTCCCGGGCTGGCCGGGCCTGTTTGGGGAAAGGCCCTCGGGTCGGGGATTTTCGCACTTCCCCCCCGTTTTCGAAACCCTGCTTCGCCCCGCCTGGCTCCCGTTGCAGCGCCCAGTGGGCCTCCCCTTTCAAGCGTTCATTGTTAAACGTGGCAACACGCTGGAATTCCCCCCCTTTTTTCCACATTTCATTTGTTTTGTGGAAAGCAGCGAAATTTCCCTTTTACGCATTGAATTTGACAAAAGGGCCTGAAAAGCGCGGTGCGGCCCCGGGGGTGGGGACCCCCGAAGTGGAGGCGGGGTTGAAAGAGTTCTGCACCAGTTTTGCCATTTTTTTGGAAAAGCCACCAAAATTTGGTTTTCAGTGGGACAATCCCCCTTGTCATTTATGAGCATTGTGGGATCTTAGTTCTGGAACGAAGTTGGACATTTCTGAAACATAGGCCCTTTGCCAGCGAGGGAAAGGAGGGAAAAGGGGCCCCCACGATGCGACCGGAGCCTTTCTCCCCGTCGAATCCACGGCCTGCCATTTTCCCTAAATTTTTCGGGTTTTTCCATTAGGCAGTGGTTCGGGGCCCCGGGCTAGGGGCAAGGGGGCCAAAATTCAGCTCTAAAGGGTGAATCATCTGAGGCAAGTCCCCTGTGTTTGAACTGTGCCGGAAACGGAGGGGGAGGGGAGGGGGAAAGGGGGTTTTCCAAAACACCGAATTTTTAAACCAAGGGTCCCTCCCCTTGGAAAGGGGTTTGGGGTGAATTTGAGGCGGAGGGGGGAAAAAATGGGGAAAGGGATCAGTTTGCTGGGTGCCCCTTACCCAGAGGCGGGAAAAATAAAGGGCTCCATCTCTCCCCTGAGTGCTTGGTTGCCCCATTTCCCCCAAACATGATCCTCGCTTTAAGGCCATAAAAATAAAAACCCATTTAAACTGGGGGGCCCCAACCAAAGGGAAACCCCCCGGGTACAAAAAAAAACTCCCGAAATTTTCCTTTTTCCCAAACCCACCCCAAATAGAAAAAAAAAATGCAGGAAATGGAGCCTTGCTGTTTTTGATAAAACTGGGGGAACTGTTTTTTTCTGCTTCACGTTCTTCTAATGCCCATTTTTTAAAAGAACAACATTAGTAAATTGACATCAGTAGAGTGCCAAGTACCGTACGGCACGGGCAGCAGCAGGCAAGGGGGGCGGGAACCCCCTAATGGGAAACCTCTGGCAATTTTAATTTCCCACCTCCCCCAACAACTCCCAATGAGGGCACACATAAACACCCCAGAAAACCAGCTTAAGATCATGGTGCCCGACTATCTGCGTCTCAACACCGATTTTTTTTGTTTTGGTTTTTTCCGGGGAACCAATAACTTCTGGTATCCAAAAGGGACGAATGGCCTGAGCTCGCTCGCCCGCCTTTAAAAAAAACGTATTGTCCTGCCCAGCGCCAGCGTCATAATTTTGGGGCGGATTTCAACCAAAAGCTGGAGGGCCCTTTAAACAGAAAAAAAGCTCGGCTTTCCCACAGATAATGGGGGTCAAATTGATTTTCTTAAAGTTTAATCAGGATGGTTTCTCTGAAGATGTTGTGGCCCCAATTGTGAGGTCAACGATTTTTTGTGGTTTTTTTTCCCACATTACTCTTCAAACAGAAATGGTCCTCTTAAAAAATTTTTTTTAAAATGATCATTTCTTACTGAAAATTTTTTTATTCTATTTTCCCCAACAGTTCATTTTGCGGTATTGCGTGAGGGGGACTGAAAAAGGGACAGAAGGGTTTTCCATACAACACCGTTTTCCCAAATTTACTCACTTTATTTTTTAAAGAAGTTTTTCCCCCATTGTCAAGGGTTTTGGGGGGTCTGTTTTTTGTGAGATACAGCTAAAATTTAAAGGGCCCTTTTGGGAAACAGAAATGGGGCTTCTAAGGGGCCCATTTCCCCCATCACAATTTTTAATAGTGGCTGAAAAGTCATATTTAAATTTTTTTGGGGGGTCATGTTCCCTGTAGAAAACATTTAAAAATTATGGTCCTTTGGAACAGAAATGTAGCTTCAAAGTGGCATTTTTTTCCCTTTCAAAATTTTTTAACATTTGGCTGAAAAAAGTCATATTTTTAATTTTTGGGGTCATGTTGCTGGGGAGATACAGAAATAATCTTTGGTTTTTTTTGGGAAACCCAAAAAATGTGGTTTCCCTTAAGGGAAATTTCTCCTTTCAAAAATTTTTAAATTTGGGGGCTGAGATGTTTTTTTTTAAAATTTTTTTGGGGGGCCCAAGTTTGTGGTTTCCCCAATTTAATCAGGGGCCTTTGGAACCCAGAAATGTTTTTTTTAATTGGCTTTTCCCCCCTCCCCAATTTTTAACAGTGGTTTTGGGGAAGTCATTTTAAATTTTTTTTGGATCATGCTCCCCTTTGAAATGCAGCAAAAATAGGGGTCCAAATTATAAAAAATGTTTTTTTTACCCCTAACAGAAAAATTTTTTCCTTTCACAATTGTCAAAAAGTGACTAAGGGTCATGTTTTAAATTTTTTGGGGGCATTTTGCTGTGACATGCAGCAATACTAAGGGTTTTATTATAAAAAAAATGTTGTTTCTAATAGAACATTTTTCTTCTTAATTTTTAAAAAGGTGGCCCAATGGCCCCTTTTTTTTGGAATTTTTTGGGGGGGGCTTTTTTTCTGGGGGACAGGGCAGCTATACCCACAGGTCCAATTATTAAAAAAAATTTTGTTTTCAAACGACTTTTGTTCTTTCACAATTGCAAAAGTGGCTCAAGGGACATTTTTTGTTTTTTTTTGGGGGTTTTTTGTATGACTTGCAGTTTATACTACAGGTCCTATTAAAAAAAAAAAATTGTTGTTTCAAACGGGAAAATTTTTTCCCTTCACAATTTTTTAAAAAAGGGGGTTTCAAGGGTCATTTTTTGAATTTTTTGGGGGAAATTTTGCTAGGGAAATGCAGCTTTTACTACAGGTCCTATTATAAAAAAAAATTTTGTTTCTAAAAAGGAAAAATTTGTTTTCACAATTGTCAAAAGGGCTAAATGGGCCCATTTTTTAAATTTTTTTGGGGGCTTTTTTTGCTGTTGACAGGGCAGCTAAAATACGGGGCCTATTATAAAAAAAAATTTTGGGTTTCAAACCAGCCCATTTGTTCTTCAAAAATTTGGGGTCAAAAGGGGCTCATGGGTCGGGCTTTGAATTTTTGGGGCTTTTTGCTGTGAAATCCCAGCAAAAGACTACGGGCCCTTTATTGTAAAAAAATGTGGTTTCAAAACAGCCCATTTGTTCGTCAAAATTGTCAAGAGTGGCTAAAGGGGTGTGGTGCTGTCAGAAACGGGGAATAGGTGGGAAACACTTTTAAAAGGACACATATTGCAAAATGACTTTTTTTTGGGCAAGAATTTTTAAAACAAGCTACCCAACCCCGGGTATTGAACAACCCCTTTTAAATACAAAAAAAAAAAAAGAAACCCAAAAGACATGGGGGGGATTCCACCCTTTTTTAAAAAAATGTGTTTTTCTAAATTTTAAATACAAAAAAAAAATTGATGTACAAAATTGCTGGAAAAAAAATTTCCCTCTTAATTGTAAAAGGGGAAGGTTTACAGGAAGATTTGACCAGTTTGTACTTTTTCAAAAGGACATGGAAAAGGAGCAGGGACGGGAGAACAAAAGCCCATAGCCCAATTTTTCCTCCAGAAACTTTTGAAAAAAATGGGGAAAAAAAAATCCCAAAAAAAAGGGGCACCGGGGGGAAACCCAGGAGCGTTAACCCCCAGTATTTTCAAGGAACCCCTCAATTGGTCCCCCCACTCGGATTTGGGCAACGCTCCCAAAGGTCTTGGACTTTTTAATGAGTATGGGGGGGTCTTCCCCTAAAAACATTTCCCCCCGCCCGCACTCTGCTTCAGCAACGACTGTTGCTGCCCCCGTAAGGGCTTTTTTTTACCTGTTAATGGGTTTACGGACCCCGCCCTGGGCCCCTCCCGGGCACCCACTGTAACCCCCGGCCCGGGGCAGCTGAACCTGCGTTTTTTAATTTAGTTTAAAGACGCTACCCCTGGGCTCTTCCCCCCCCGCACCCACTGTAAGTCGGGCCCTGGCAGCTGGACCTCCGTTTTTAATAGATAAAAAGACCCCCTTTGGGTTTTCTCCCCGCACCCACTGTAAGTCTGGCCCTGGGAAAGCGGGACCCTCCGGGGTTAACAAGGGGCTGAGGGAAAACCCCTGGTTTCTCACCGTTGGGGGAAATTTCGGGGTTAAGTTTTTCAAATTTTTCAAAAGGGTTAAAAATTTAAAAAAAGGTGTTTTTCTGTGGGGTTTAAAGGGATGCCCAAAAAGGGGGGCCCAGGGCGGGGACCAAATTTCAAAAATTTTTACCCTTAAAATTTTTGGGGGCTGGGGGATCACTGGGGGCGGGTGGGCTTCATTTGTTCCCAGGGGAGTCGGGCCCTGATCACAAAAAAGGGGTTTTGGAGGAAAAAGGGAAAAACCTTTTAAAATTGTTTTGGCAAAATCACTTTTTCAAAAGGGCCAGGAGGGCAAATGCTTCTCAACTAAGAATTTTGTTTTGGAGAAATTAGACTTTTTTTAATTATAAGGGGGTTGGGGGGGCGCAAATTACCCACATCTACATGTGTAAAAAATACCTTTTAAAAACTGCAGGGAAGGGTTGTATTTGTATGTTTATCACACTTAAAAAAAAAGCAAAATTATAATAATTTTAAAACTAAAATAAAATTTCCCCTAAAAAAATTTTCTGAAAAAAAAATGTAAATTTCCCCAAAAAAAAAACTAACTGAGGTCAATTTTACAAAAAAGCTTTTTTGGGCCCCTTTTTGATCTGTGGGTCAAAAAAAGGTTTAGGGTCTTTCTGTTTGGGACAGAACCCGGTATAGTAAAAGTCCAGTTCAAATTAAAAAGGTGGGTTTTAAAGACCTTTTTCCCACACTTTTTTTTTTTGTGGGGCAAAACAGGTTTAATGGTCTTCTGGGGTACCCGGGCAGGTTTTTGCAATTTTCCAGTTAAAATAAAATGGGGGTTTTTAAAGGGCTTTTCCCTTTTTTCAGGCACTTTTTTAAAAATGTGGGGGTTTTGCAGGGGTTTGGGGGGGTCAAGCTATGGCCCAGGGCAATTTTAGGGGCAATGGCCCCGTAAACTAAAAAAGGGGGTTTAAAGAAATTTCCTTTTTCCGGGGACTTTTTTAAACTGGGGGCAGGCCCCGGTTTGGGGCTCATGTGTGAACCCCGGACAGGTAAAAGTTTAATGTCCAGTGAAACTAAAAAAGGGTTTTTTCAAAGACTCCCTTTTTTCCCGGGAGTTTTTTTTTTTCTGGGGTCAGCAGGTTTTTGGGGGTCATGCTATTTCCCCGGACAAGGGGGTAAATCTATGTCCGTTTCCAAAATAAATGGGGGTTCAAGACCCTTTTCCCCGGGGACTTTTTTTAAATTTAAAAGGGCATGCTGGGTTCCAGGACAGGGATAGGGCAAAGTCCCGTTCAAAGTAAAAATTTTTGGGTTTCCCCAAAAACATACTGCCTTTTGGGAAAATTTTTTAATTTGTGGGTCATGCAGGTTTTAAGGGGCATGCTGTGGGGCAAGTTTAGGGATTGTGAATGGTGGGGTGGAAATTTTTTTTTTGTGGCTTTTATTAAAACCCAAGTGTGTTGGGCCCAGGAATTTGCAAAGTATCCATTTGGGTTTTAGTGGGGTGTTAATTCCCGCTTTCTCCACCCTTTTTTGGGTGTAAGAATGAAGGTGTTGTTTCCCCTTTTCCATAAAAATTTAATTGGGGCACCCCGGGGATAATTTTATTATCCCACTATCCCGGGAAAAAATTCCCTTTAAATTGCCCAATATGACTTTTGGAAACCCATGACGATAGTCGACGTAATCGCCCCACCCACTCCCCAATGTTTAAAAAAAAAACATTTAAAAAATGATTTCCAACCCCACAAATAGACCCAAAAGATTTGATACTAATTTTAAACTAAAATTTTAGGGAAAAGGTATCTATCTTTACATGCGAAAAATTTTTTGAAGGTTTTTGGGAAATTTGGGACAATTTTTTAAATTTTTCCCCCGGGGTACTTTGATATTTTTTCACAAAAAAACAAGGACCCTTTTTTGGGCCAAATATCTTACTATTTTAAAACACAATGTGTCACGACAAAACCCAAACCTTTAAAACACAGGGTAGGTTTTTAAAGGGGTCAAAAAAAAATTCTCACATAAAGGACACGACAGATTTAAAAAAAAGGGGGCCCGTCCCGAGAGGGCAAAAACTGGCTCTGGCAGTGAGGGGTTAATATTTAAAAAAATTATTTGTTTTTATAAACTTCATTTTTAAGAACAGTAAATGGTTTTATTTTTATATCCCCTGGGCCTTGTTAAAAGGGGGTCCCCTTTTTGCAAAAAAGAATTTTAGTTTTTTTATTGGTACCGGGATTTTGGTTTTATTACACTTTTTTAAAACATTTTTAAATTTTAATTTTTTGGGGTTTGGGGGAAACTTTTTAAATTTTTGCAGTTAAACACCGTTTCAGGATAAAACTTTGGGATAAATTTTTTTTGGGGAGAAATTTAAAAAGGTGCAAGAAATATCAATTTTTAACAAATTTTTTTTTTTTTTTTTTTTAAATGACAAAAGGGATGTGTTTGATATTTGGGATGTTTTTTTGCTCTTGGGCCCTGTTTTTTTAAAAACCCCCAAAAAATGGGGCCCGGGCTCCTCCAAAAAAAAAGGTTTTTAAAGCTTATTTCCCCCCTTTTTCTATTTTAAAAAGAAAATTCCCCTTTATCTCTTACCAGGGGTATAACCCAAAAATTCATGGGCCCATATTTTAAAAAGGATGGGGCCCCACCCCAATGACATAAATAAAGCAGGGATAAGTAAAAAATTATACAGGTATAAATAATATTGGCATATATCAAGGAACTTACATAATACTGCTGAAGAGCAGAAAGTTACCAAATACTTGTTCCCTACAAAAAGGAGCAGTGTTCTTGTACCTGAGTGGGGCCTCCTTATTCTTGGGGGCCCAAAAGTAGTCACTATGGCTGCTATGGTTATAGTTACGCTCATGCCTCTTACAACTCTTTGTCTCCTACTTCTTTGTCTCCTAAAAGAGCAAATCTGCTCTCAAAGTTACAACTATTAATTTGTTTAAAAATTTTTACTGACTGCAAAAGTAAAATTTTTTATATATATATATATATATTTATTTTATATATATATATATATAAATTAAATTTATATATATTATATATATTTATATATTTATATTATATATAATATATTTACAAGGGCTCAGGTGTTAAAAGGGGCTGCTGTGTTTAAAGGGGGTTTAAACAGCAAATATAAAAACAGATTTGTATGGAATAGGTTTAAAAATTTTTTCCAAATACCTTCATGTGTTTTTTTTTCTTTTTCCTTTTCCCTTTTTCAAACTTTTCATAAGATCAGTGAAACCTTTCCCGGCTTGTGGGAAATCATATTTTCCAGGGCTATTTTTTCCTTTTCAATTCTCGAAAACCATTTTATTTATAATCTAGGAAAAATCCCTACCCCCCCCCCTTTTCTTGTTTTTGGGACTGTTCAAAACCCGTCCCGTACAAACCCCCCAAAACCCCCCCTTTTCCAGACCCCTGTACCCCCTCATGCCTCTTGCATGTCTGCTCCAGTTCACTGCCGGTTTTCCCGCAAGGGAGGTTGGGGTTATAATACAAATACATCAATAAGGTTGGGAAATGGGTTAAAAAAAAAATTTTTTTCCTCTTTTTCCTTTTAAAAAAGTGTAATACATGTTAAAAAAATTTTATATAAGGGTTGGGTTTTATATTTCTAAGTATGTGTGGGAAAAACTTTTACAGCAGTAACAGCTTTTTTAATTTTTTCAAATTGGGGGAACCCCTTTTGCTGTGGGGGAAAGTGGCATCAACCTGCTTTCCCCTTTTCACTGGGTAGCCCATCTTGGGATCCAAGGGAAAGGGGGGATGTTTTTATATTCCCCCCCAAACAATCAGTTTTTGTTAAAGGGGAAAGTTATGTGCCTGTTTGTTTGGGGATGTTGGGGATCAAAACAATTGTAAAGTACACAACCCCCCGGGTTTTTAAATGGGTGTTTTTCTGCTTTTATTACTAATAGAAATTGAAGCAAAGGCCCAAAAAAAACATTTTCCCCTTCCCCCCCTCTAAACACTCCTGAGACCTACATGTTGCCAGATCTTTTTCTGTTAGGGCACACCCCCTACAGGGGGTGTTTTCTGAGGGGAGCCCGGGTTAAAGCACACCAAAATGAGTGATGACAAAACAACCATTGAGGTAGAAGCAAAAGCTGTTATCATGGACTTTAAATGGCCCTTTCCCGGGAAGTAAAAAAGGGGGTAAAGGGGTTCTGCCCCGGTTTTTTCAAAAACCCGAACAGGGGAAAAAATTTTTAAAAATTTTCAACTACAAAGTTCGTTAAATTTCGGGGGGTGAGCTCTATATAAATTTAAAAAATCCAGGAAAACTGTAGAAAAAAAAGGGTCACTTCTACATAATTTTTTGGTGGGGGAAGGCCCTCCTTTTGTTTTAACCCATTTGGGAAACAAATTTGAAACCCTATCTGAAATCCTCCCAAAGGCGCCTTGTCCTCACCTTTCCCGAATTGCCAAAATAGCCCCAAATATGAAGAAATTCCCCATTCTTTCCACCCCAAACCTCTCACACTTTTCTCACAGCAACTAGAATTCCCTCCCCAAACACATTGGGAAAAAAAATTCCCCCCCAACTCCCCCTAAATAAAACCGGGAAGTGATTCCCAAAGGAAACCCAATTAAAAAAGTACCATTGGGTAGGAAACCCTCTAAAATTTTTCCTCCCCACTCCCTAGCTAAAGCCAGGGAAAAATTGGGGGTTTCTATGGGGGCTTTTTATCTTTAAAAAAATTTTTAGAGGGGGGCGTTATCTGCGTATACAACCTTCGAACGACATGTTTTTTGCCCCAAGACCTTTGGGATGGGTAAAAAAACAACGATTTTCCTTTTATTTTATTTTTCCCGGGTTTTTTTTAAAAAGGGTTTGAACCACATGTTTTGGGGGGGCTGGGAACCTTAAACTCTGGGGTTTTCCCCGAAGACGCTGGGGGAAAGTTTTGGGACGCATGGTACTTTGGGGTTTTTCCCATGTTTTTCCCCTTTTTTCCCTTCCTTTCCCCCCCACATTACGTTGTCCCCTTTTTGTCCTACTGGTTTCCCGGCTTTTTATTATGTATCAAAGGGAAAAAAATAAAAAATTTCAAAAGGGGATTACATGCCAAAGAATCCATCTGAGAAGAAAAAAAAAATTTTTGTTTTTATATTTAAAAATGACCCAGGCAAAAAAAGTTTTCCAACGCCCCGGGAAAAAAGCTGTTTCCACCGTGACCCCCAAACACAGCGGGTTTTAAAAGGGCATTTAAGTTTTTAATTTTAAAATGGGGCCCCCCATGGGAAAAGGGGCCCAAAAAAGTTGGGGTCAAAGTGTTTGCATTATTCCCAAAGGGTTATCTTTTCATAATAAAATGAGTCTGCCGCGTTTTTTTGCCGAGGTTAAAGGGGGGGTGGGGGGGTTTACCTATCATTGCTTAAACCCTATTTCCGAAAACTGCATTTAAAAATTTTCCCCCTGCGTGGGGGTGATCGTCCCCCAAGGGGGGAAGGGGGGGGAAAAACCTCTTCTAAAGGGTGATGGGAAAGATACACAAGGAAAAACCCAAAAAAAACCAGGGGGGGGTTTTGGGGCTGGGAACCAAAAAAAACTTTAAGGGGGGTGGTTGGGGGGTTTTTTGGAACAAAAAGGTTAGTGGTTCCCGGGTGGACCAAGGGGGGAAAAAAATTTAAATTTGGGTTTACAAAGTTATAAATTGCATGGTGGCAACCCAAAGGGGGAGGAATACAAAAGAAATTTTTTCTTGCCTATAGGTTTTAAACAAAAAATTGGGGGGGGTGCTGGGGAAAAATTCTTGGCCCGTTCATTTGGGGAAAAAAACCCCCTTTTAAAAAAGGCCCCCCAAAAAGTTTTCCCCCTGGAAAATTTCGGGGGGCAGAAGGGAGGGGGGTCCCCCCCCTTTTGGGGGAAAATTTTCTTGGGGAATAATTTATTTTATGGAGGGGTGAAGGGGGTGATTGGGGGCCCGGGGGTGTTAACCCCTTTAGCTCCTTCCCCTTCCCGGGCAAATTAAGGGGGGGGAAGGGGGCTTTGGGAAAAACAAAAGATAGCCACACAAAATAAAAGGGGCACTTGGGCACAATTAACCATTTTTCACTTAGGGGGGGGTACTTACTTTTTTTGCCAGCAGTTTAACATTGCCGGCTGGTGGTTTGGGGAAATTTTTTGAGTGAGTTTCCAAAATTTTTAATTTTAATTTTCCAAAAAAAAGTGAGAGGTGTAATCAATATAGATCGTAGGGGGAAAAATCCCAAATTTGGGCAGAAATTTAGACAGATTTTAATGGGCCCAAATAATTTACTCCCAATTTTTTTTGGCGCATGTGCAAAATTTTCCAAAAAAAAGACAAAAAAGGGGGGCGAATGCAAACAAAAAAAAAAAAAAAGAAATCCTGCTTTGTCTTTGGGGCCCGGCTAATACAGAGGGTGTTATCCGGCCCCACTATCACCTTTAAAAAATCCAGTAGCTGTATCTTGACCCACACCTAGCCAGTGGGCTACCCGAAATTTTATAGGCCACCAAAAATCTTTGGGGGTGGAAATGAGAAGGGACCACCCACCCAAAACTTTGACTGTTCCCGGTAAGGCCGTCCGGGACCTAAATGTTTGCCAACAAAATATATTTTTTCTTTTAAAAAACACGCCAAAAATACATATCGCAGCTGACACAAAAAAACCAATGGCTCCAACCTCAAACCCAAAGGGCCGTACCTTGGGGACAAAGTAACTGCCACTTACCCGGGGCGGGGGGCATTGCGACTTTCTTTTTCCTTTTAAGCACCCCGTCCCACATTTGAGGGATCTGGGCCTTTCTATAAACTCCGCTTTAAAGTTAGGGGCAATCATTCCGGTTTTCTTTCACAGCACTTCTTTTTAAAATTTTAGAAAGCTTTCCCCTGCCCTTCCCCCCCCATTTGACCAAATGAGGTTTTTGACCTTTTGTTAAGGTCCCGTGAGAGGAAGGGTGTGATTTTTTGGCAACGTTTTTCCATAAAAATTTTTTAAAGTTTCCCGGTAATTCCCCAAAAAAGGCTCCCCCCCAATTTTTTTTAAAACTGGTTTAGGCCAATTTTTAAAAACCCTTTAAATTTTTTCTAAATGTGGATTGTTTAAATCGCCAACCAAAATTGTACCTACTGAAAGGGGCTGTTTGCATTTCTAAATTTTGGCAAGGGAAAAATGCAGCTAAATAAAAAAAAAATGGAAGGGGGGGGGGCCCCTCTTTTCTTTTAGAAATGAAGGTCAGTCAGTTTTGAAAAATTTGGGGGAAAATTTAAAGTGGCCCCAAATACAGTGACCAAAAAAAAACCCTCATAGCGATATATATAGATATAAATATAAATTTTTATATATTTTATTTTATTTTATGGTTTTTAAATTATATTATAAAATTTTATATATATTTTTTATTTTATATATTTTTTTTATATATATTAAATATTTTATATTTTTTTAAAAAATTCTAAAAAAAAATATTTTTATTTAAATTTTTAAATGGCCCCTTTTTGGAAAAGCCCCCTTACTAGGGTTAATGTTTTGGGGGGGGGGTGGGGAACTCCCCTGTTTTTTTCCCCCAAAGGGCCCCAGGTTTTTTTTAGATGGCCCCCCTTTAAAAAAAGTCAAAAGGGGAATTTTTTCCTTTGGATGGGAAAAAAATGGGGATTTTCTTTTACAAAGGCCCAAAAGGTTTTGCCCTGAAAGGTTTTTTCCGGCTTTTTAACCCGCCATATGGTAACACTAGGGAGTAGTGAGGGAAATTACTGTAAGTTAGTGCTCAGATGAGCAGGTGTTTCTTTTTTTACTGTTTTGTGTATGTTTGGCATTTGATGTTTGCTGTACAAGCCTATTGCACTATTAAAACACAGAAGGACCCATATTTGGACCCCGAAAACCCGAAAATTTTTGGGGGTTTTCCCGCAGGGAAAATTCATTAAGTCACGAAGAGATGAGTGCAAACCCACTGACCTGGTCCAGGGCAAAAAAAGAATTTCTTCAAAAAAATCCGAAAAGGCAGCACTTCAAAACAGTGAAAAATTTATTGACCCAACACAGCAATAGTTCAGCCCTCACCAGGGCTTTTTTCAAGCTGTGTTGTTTGGACCTGAAAACTTGTCTGTGACTCTGTCTACATTGACTTTTCCTGAGATCCCAGAGCAGCAACCGCTCACATAAGGTGAAGGATACAGGCATTCATTTAAAGAGACTGTGCTTTTAAAAATATATACGTTGACTAGAGCTCACACTCCTTGCTGACAAGCCCGGTCATATTTCTGATATCAGTCTACAGGCTGTTCTCAATGGGATTGATTACTCGATTTTCTATTAAAAGGGGTGGTCTTGCTCAAATGTCTCGTCCAGTGGGTTTGAGGTATTGTTTAGCTTTCTCTCTGTTATTTCTATATCTGTATATGCAACAGTAGATTGCTCTAAGTAATGATAATCATATATTGTTTTAGACGATTTCCTAGAGAACCCTATTATGCCATTTTAAGAAGCAGACTGCAGACTCGTTTTATTCATAAGTTGCTTTTTTTAATTTGATCTGTATATTGTCTTTCTGTTCACATATGCTTACCATGCTCTGAGGATTTCCATTATTCTGACTATTATGACATAGTTGTATCTCATTTCTTGTTTTTCTATAAAGCTATGTTGAATAAGGAAAAAAAATACATACATTGAAACAGACAGAATCCAAACTAACTGGCAAGCATGGAGGAGCTAATCAAGCAGTTAGTGCAATCAAACCTCCACCGCCAACAAGCTGTTAATGCACAACAGGAGGCAAATGTGCAACAGAGGCTGGTGCACAAAGAAAGCCGAGAGGCCGAGTCTGAACAGTCGGGATCTTCTGATCCTGGCTGTTCAGCCCTCTGAAGGCCGCGCAGTAGGCACGCGATGTGATGACATCATCACGCACCCGCACTCGACTGCCAGCGGCCCTCACTAGTCAGCAAGCTCCAGACATGGAGAGGAGACAGGAGAGGAGAGCAGGTGAGTATTTTTTTATTTATTTATTTTTTTAAACTAATGACTGGCCCTGCCTGCTAATTACTGGCCTTGTCTGCTAACTACTGGCTCTGCCTGCTAATTACTGCCCCTGCCTGCTAATTACTGGCAGTGCCTCCTAATTACCGGCCCTGCCTGCTAATTACTGGCACTGCCTGTTAATTACTGGCACTGCCTGTTAATTACTGCCCCAGCCTGCTAATTACTGGCCCTGCCTGCTAATAACTGGCCCTGCCTGCTAATTACTGGCCTACCTCTCTAATTACTGGCCCTGCCTGCTAATTACTGACCCTACTTGCTAATTACTGGCCCTGCCTGCTAATTACTGGCCCTGCCTGCTAATTACTGGCCTACCTCTCTAATTACTTGCCCTGCCTGCTAATTACTGGCCTACCTCTCTAATTACTGGCCCTGGCTGCTAATTACTGGGCCCTGCCTGCTAATTACTGGCCCTGCCTGCTAACTACTGGCCCCTACCTGCTAATTACTGCCCCTGCCTGCTAATTACTGGCCCATACCTGCAAATTAATGGCCCTGCCTCCTAATTACTGACCCTGCCTACTCAGTGGTGGGCCTACCTGCTAATTACTGGTCCTACCTACTAAATACTGCCGCTGATTGCTAATTACTAATCCTACCTGCTAATTACTGGCCCTGCCTCCTAATTATTGGCCCTGCCTGCTAATTACTGGCTCTATCTGCTAATAACTGGCCCTACCTAGCCAATTACTGGCCTACATCTCTAATTACTGGCCCTGCCTGCTGATAATAACTGGTCCTGTCTGCTAATTATTGGCCCTGCCTGCTAAATACTGGCCCTGGCCCTACCTGGCAAATTACCGCCCCTATATGGCAAATTACTGGCTCTGGCCCTACCTGGCTAATTACTGAGGGCAGCTCTATCTACCTGGCTTATTACTGAGGGCAGCCCTAGCTCCCTGACTAATTACTGAGGAGCAGCGCTAGGTACCTGGCTAGTTACTGGGGACAGCCCTATCTACCTGGCTAATTACTGGGGGCAGCCCTAGCTACCTGGCTAGTTACTGGGGGCAGCCCTAGCTTCCTGGCTAGTTACTGGGGGCAGCCCTAGCTTCCTGGCTAGTTACTGGGGTCAGCCCTAGCTACCTGGCTAGTTACTGGGGCTGTCCTATTTACCTGGCTAATTACTGAGGGCAGCCCTAGCTACCTGACTAATTACTGGTGGCAGCTCTAGGTACCTGGCTAATTACTGGGGACAGCCCTATCTTCCTGGCTAGTTACTGGGGGCAGCCCTATCTTCCTGGCTAGTTACTGGGAGCAGCCCTAGCTTCCTGGCTAGTTACTGGGGGCAGCCCTAGCTTCCTGGCTATTAAATTGGGGGCAGCCCTACTACCTGGCTAGTTTACTGGGGGCTGTCCTAATTTTTACCTGGCTAGTTACTGGGGGCAGCCCTATCTACTGCTTAATTATATGGGGACAGCCCTAATCTACCTGTCAAATTTAAACGGGGGACAGCCCTAGCTACCTGGCTAGTTACTGGGGGAAAGCCCTAGTTTCCTGGGCTAGTTACTGGAGGGCTGTCTTATCTACCTGGCTAGTTACTGGGGTAGCCCTATCTACCTGGCTAGTTACTTGGGCACCCTTTAAGCTTCCTGGCTAATTACTCGGGGGAGCCCTAGATACCTGGCTAATTAATGGGGAAAAGGCCCTACTACCTGGCTAGTTACTGGGGGCAGCCCTGGCTTTCCTGGCTAGTTACTGGGGCAGCCTTAACTTCCTGGCCAAATTTCTGGGGCAGCCCTAGATTCCTGGTTTAGTTACTGGGGGCAAGCCCTTGCTTCCCTTTGGCAACCCAGTTTCCTGGTTGGGCCAGCCTTAACTTCCTTGCTAGTTACTGGGGGAAGCCCTAGCTTCCTGGCTATTTACTGGGGCAGCCTAGCTACCTGGCTAGTTACTGGGGGCACCCTAGCTACCTGGCATTTTACTGGGGGTAGCCCTAGCTACCTGGCTAGTTACTGGGGCAGCCCTATCTACCTGGCTAATTACTGGGGGCAGTCCTATCTACCTGGCTAATTACTGGGGGCAGCCCTAGCTAACTGGCTAGATACTGGGGGCAGCCCCAGCTACCTGGCTATTAACTGGGGGCAGCTCTATCTACCTGGCTAGTTACTGGGGGCAGCCCTAGCTTTCTGGCTAATTACTGGGGGCAGCCTTAACTTCCTGGCTAGTTACTGGGGGCAGCCCTAGCTTCCTGGCTAGTTACTGGGGGCAGCCCTAGCTACCTGGCTAGTTACTGGGGGCTGTCTTATCTACCTGGATAGTTACTGGGGGTAGCCCTATAGTTACTGAGGGCAGCCTTAGCTTCCTGGCTAATTATTGGGGGCAGCCCTAGATACCTGGCTTATTAATGGGGACAGCCCTATCTACCTGGCTAGTTACTGGGGGCAGCCCTGTCTTCCTGGCTAGTTACTGGGGGCCGCCCTAGCTACCTGGCTAGTTACTGGGGGCAGCCCTAGCTACCTGGCTAGGGGCAGCCCTATCTACCTGGCTAATTACTGGGGGCAGCCCTATCTACCTGGCTAATTACTGGGGGCAGCCCTATCTACCTGGCTAATTATTGGGGACAGCCCTATCTACCTGGCTAATTACAGGGGTAGTCCCTGTCTGCCTACCAAATTAATGGAGGGAGGCCCTGTTTACCTACCTAATTGAGGTCTGCCTATTTACATGCCACTATCTGAGATTTTTTTAATTTCTAATTTTTTGGGTCTAACATATGCTGTTTGAGGTACAATTACTGTGTTTGGCACCAGAAGGGCACTATAACTATTTGGGGCTCTATGGATGGGGAGTTTGTACAGAGTAGGGAATTGATATGAAAGTGCTGGAAGAGAGAGGAGTCTAAGATGTACAGGGACGAGTAGTGACCAGGAGAAGAAGACATTGCATGCTGAACCGGAGATAGAAAAAAATGGGAGGGAACAACTCATCAGGGAAGACATCATGGAGGTTTGGGCCAGATGGAGAAGAAAAGGAGAAGACGTCTCCTGTGAGTCTCTGATGTCAGGGGTAATTTTACTTCTATGTTGAATCAGTGCTGTATTCATGTGATGGTGACCTGACTACTGGTGATCTGATTGGTGGTGTTTTAGGTTATATTGGTGCTAATATAGTGGCAGAGTAGGCTTGTCCCTGATTGTAAAGCAAGTGCACACCTGACTCTGTGATTAGGGTTTCCTTGCACCACTTTTTCTTTCTTGCTTGTGTTTAGAGTGCTTTCACATGGAGCGTTTTTTGGTGCATTTTTTGATGCGTTTTTTTTGCAGAAATTTACAGCATTAACTGCTGCACTTTTCTGCACAAAAATGCATCAAAAATGCACCAAAAATGCTCTGTGTGAAGGCACCTTTATAGTGTAGTTTATTTTAGAAAGTGGCGAAGTGCGAAAACAAGGGAAATTTTTTAAATGGGTATTGTATGTGGGCTGGTGGGGTCTTTGTGCCAGGGCTGTTTTTTGTTCCCAGTTCGGCCCTGTGAGAGACTGTATGTTAAGGAGGTTGGAAGCCCAATAAATGGATGCCAAGTCCAAAGAAAAACTTGATTACTAGGCCGCGAGGCCAGGTAGTCTGCTGGTGCTGCCACGGACTGGGACATGTGGCTGCAAAGTGCCCTATTCTAGCAGAGCACATGGAGTGTGACTTTTAGAGGTGCAGGTCGTACTTTTGCCAGGCCAACTGGACAATATCAGTGAACGGCAAGTGTGTACAGTTCGCATAGGAGGCCGTTAGGTGATAGCGCTGATGGACCGTGGAAGTCTTGTGACCTTGTTCTGTACCAGTCTGGTAGACTCTGCCACACTCCAGTCCTGCTGCTCGGGGGTGTTGTGTATAATAATTAGAATGTATACATGGGCCACTAAGGACTATCCCCCAACAGTAATCACCGTGGAGACTCCATGTTGGTCAGTGAGCCATGAAATTAGTGTCGTTAAAGATTTTTTGCACCCTGTGATAGTATGCAGGGATTTTCCATTATTTTGGACTATGTGGGAAAATAAGCAAGCCACGGTGTATAAGAAAAAACAAAAAATAAATAAGTTGCGTGATACTGAAAATAAGGTTACACTGGTATCGGAGGGAGTGGATAGTTTTCTGTTAGAGGTCTTAGATAGGGACACAGAGGAAAATCCCCCCTGAATGGAGTTTTCTGCCTTACAGGTTGCAAGAGGTAACTTCGTTATCGAGCTATTAAGGGATATCTAAAGAAATTGTCAATGACCAGGAGGAAGCTTTCCAAAAGTTGATGGAGGTGCTTTGTAAAAGACTTGTATTAAGTGCCCTTGATTTCAAGGCAAAGTTTGTAATACAGGGACCAGGAACTGTCTTGTCCCAAGTAGTTGGTTTAATTCAGTAAAACTAGAGGTATTTAGTATCTTGCGGCCATAATACAGAAAGTAAAAAGTAACCATAGTTCGGCCACATGAATCCAGTCACAGCTTTATTTAAAGGTTCATACCTTATCTTTATCAGGGCTTATGTTTTCTGTGTTTCTGGCAAAATTAGACTAGACCTTATAAAGATCTTTCACTATTATTGGCATATTTTTTTTCAACGCTACCTGACGAGAAATGTTTAAGCACCATCTATACAGAGCCGCATTTTAATTTTTTGTTGTTGGGTAAATTAATATTTTTTGTAAATCTCTGTTTACAAATCGTAGTACAAGAAAGTCAATACTACGAAATACAATATGAGATATACAGGGCTTTGTAGTCGGCAAGCCAAAGCCCCGACTCCGACTCCTCAATTTCCCAAACCTCCGACTCCCAACTCCGACTCCTGACTCCGACTCCGACTCCTGACTCCCTCATACACGGCACATGTTTAAGTGATAACTTTACTGTAGTAAAGTGGTAACATCAGGCTGTTTATCACCTTATGATACAATAATCAAGCTATTTAGGTAGAACAGACACTGATAAGCAAAAGTGTAACTATGTTTTGATCTTTTGAACACTTGTGGGTAGAGTTGAAGAAAAAGCTGTATTTGTATCATTCGGAATGTGTGGAAGAGACCTGTGATCGTATTTTGGTCAAGTCCTGCTTGAATTTGATTCAGAGCCCAGAAGGATTCATGCAGTATTGAAAACCAAAAGGTGGATTTCCCAAATACTAACAAAATACGAAAAATTAATATTTTGATTTTTAGGAGCAAAACAGTAATAATGCAGTTACAGGAAAGAATCTGCAGAACTAAGCAGATGCTAAATACTTGCAAGTCAAATTTATGTATAAGATATGTAAGCTGACTGTATATAAAATTACAGTAGCCTCAGGTACAAAGCTGTAGTGGATGGAGAAATATGGAGCCTGAAAGTCACAAGTTCAAAACATTGTTACCATTTTGCTTGTCAGTGTAAAATATATTTATTGGATATGAATTTAGAACAAAAAAATTGTTTAAATATGCAAAACACTGCAGGAACATTTGTGGAGTCTCTGAATTTGTTCTGAGAAATAGTATTACCGCCATCAGATCCTGCATACATGACCTCACATCTGATTTTATTATTTCCAGGCTAGAGAACAGCCTCTCTACACTAACTTGGATTGGGGGCAAAGCGGTGACCACAGGGGCAACATCTCTAACAATGTCTGGGTATAAAGGAATTGTCTCAGCCACAGTTAGTATTGATGAATGGTTGAACTCTTCTACGTCTTTGAAAGCAGGTGAAAAATTTTGCTGAAATCTGTTTGCCATGGGAGCAGAATCTTTTCCCCTGGGGCAAGCGCTTTGCCTGCTCCATGTCATCAATTACACTCCTCATGTGATAAGGCTGAAGATATGGGAGCAGTAGCACTGGTCGGACCCAATTCCTCTTGCTCTTTGCATCGAACTAACTGGACCAACTTATTATATATTTTGGGAGTTGGAGTCGGTCCCTTTTATGATGACTCCGACTCCGACTCCTGCAAAATAGGCACCGACTCTGACTCCACAGCCCTGGAGATATATACATACATGCAGCACGCCAAAGAATTAGGTGCCAGTGAAGAAAACTTTGATAAAAAAGAGCTTCCAAATAGATACCAGAAAACAACTCCATAGTACGCCACAAGAAGTAAAGTGCAAAAGAGTGATATATATATATATATATATATATATATATATATATATATTATATATATATACATATATACATAAATGGCGATTCTGAAATCTGCGTCAAAAAATGACTATTATCCCTTAAACCATTGCCGTGTAGACATACCCTAAGTATTCTAGTTGAAAAAAATAGCCCTAGGTTTCTGGGTCTTTTATCATTTTAGTTATGTATTGTGACTAAATATACCATCACATTGCACTAAAACCTATGCAAGCATTTTATCAGAGTCCATTCACACAAGAGAATGGAGGTAATTGAATATAGCCTTCTATTATCAGCATACTGGGAACAATGTAACAAAGCAGTAGAGCAGCAAAATATGCTTGCCTATATACAACAGAAAAAAATAGTGGAACTGAATCATATAATTAGAGATGGGCGAATTTCTCAAAAATTCGATTCGGTCACTTCGCCGAATTTTCCAACAAAATTCGTTTCGTTCCGAATTACTTCGGCACGAATCGCGTTAAAAAGCAGCTATTTCCAGGCTGCACAGAGCCTGCAGGGTGCTGTAGAACGTTGTGCCATGCTTAAATATGTGGAGGGAGCTTGGTTTGGTCTTCATACAATGTTGTGTTTTAGTATGACACGCAGATGACTGCCGCGCTCTTAGAATCGCTTCACTATATAATTCCCTTGGCACTTAAGAGGGCAAAACTGACCAAAAAAACCTCCAAGCTGGAATGTAGCCTTTAAAAGTCAATGCCATCGAAAGGCTGTGGAAAAAAACAAGCTGAGATGCTCAGGTTGGCAACATTATTGACAAGTTGGGAGGTGACAGCGCAGCCACACCAGCATGAGGTCAGGCGTGGCACAATGACTTCGTGGAAGGTTGCAAAACACGAGGAAGCCCCACAGAGTGGCACAATGAACGAGACGGAGGTCACGGTCGCAAAGCAGTATGAGTCAGTCATTGGCTCCAATGAAACATTCTTGAGGCCGGCAAAACAGAATTAGCCACAATGCACAAATCCACACATTGGGAGGTCACCGGCGGTATCATTAATGAGAATCAGGGCAGTGGCACAATGACATTCTGGATGGCGCTACACAGTATTAGGCCACAGAAGGTGGCGAACAAAATCGACACAGTGTGGAGGTCCCCGGCGGCAGCAGTATTTTAGATCAGGGCAGTTGCACGATGACATTCAGGAGGCGGCAAAACCAGTATATGGGCCACATAGTGGCACAATCCACATGTGGAGTCACGCGGCAGCAGTAAGAGATCAGGCATGGCACAATGACATTAGGAGCGGCTAAACAGAATTAAGGCCCACAATGGCACAATCACACAGTGGAGTCATCTGCGGTAGCATATGAGAATACAGGGCATTGGCACAATGACATTCTGGAGCGGCAAAACATAATTAGTGCCACATTGTGGCACAATCTACACAGGTGTGGAGGTCACGGCTTCAGCAGTATGAAGATTCAGCAGAGGCACAAAATGACATTCTGGAGGCTGCCTAAACAGAATTAGGTCCCCACAGAGTGGCACATTCACACATTGGGATGTCACAGGCGTAAATCAGTAAGAGATCATGCAGTGGCACAAGACATTTCTTGAGGCGCAAAACAGTATTAATGCCCACAGATGGCACAGATCACCACAGTGGGATGTCCCCGCAGCAGTATTTAGATCATTCAGTGGGCAACAATGACAATTCAGGAGGCGGCTAAACAGTTTTTAGTCCATCAGAGATGGCACAATCACACAGTGTGGAGGTCACGGCGGCACAGTATGAGAATCAGGCAGTGGCAACAATTGACAAATCTGGAGCGTCAAAACAGTATTATGCCACAGAGTTGCACAATCACACAGTCTGGAGGTTCCCACGTCAGCAGCAGAATGAGATCAGGCAGTGGCACAATGACATTCTGGAGGCGGCAAAACAGTATTAGGCCCACTGAGTGGCACAATCACATAGCTGTGGAGGTCCACGACACAGTCACAAATGTGATCGGCAGTGGCGACAATGACATTATCCTTGGAGGTTGGCAAAAACAGGAGGAAGCCACAGAATGGTAACAATGACGAGAGCGGGGGTCCACGGGCGTCAAGCATCATGAAAGTCAGGCAGTGGCACAATTACACAGAGTTTGGAGGGCACGCAAGTCACCGCATCAGCATGAGGTCATCAGAGTGTCAACAAAGATATTCCTGGAGGTGGCAAAACAGGAGGAAGCCACAGAGTGGCACAATGACTGAGATCGGAGGTCACCCTGCGGCACAGCATGAGGTCAGGCCAGTGCACAATGACACAGTGTGGATGACAAGGACCAAAGCACCACAGCATCAAGCATGAGTGTCAGACAGAGGCACAGTGACACAGTTTGTGGATGTCATGTCACCAGCAACAGCAACAGCAACATGAGGGTTCATAGATTGTGCACAATTACAAGTTGAATAGGTGGGTGGCAAATACCATCCCTGGAAAGATTGGTGTATGCAGATTGAGAAACTGGCAGCAATGTGGTGGCATCAGGCGGGTGGCTCATCAGAATAGTGGCGGAGGCAGGTAGTTTGAACCCAGACTGACTCCAAAGGCATTGGGTGTGTGGAAATCCCTGGGCCCGAACTGCCACGCCTGAATTCATCTTGACACAGTTCCAGTCGCGAATCCACATTACCCTGGACAAGCTGGTACTCCTTGGGTGTAAACGATGGCCCCATGCCGCCACTGAACACCCCCACTCTATGCCACACTACTAGGCCTGGGCCAGGACAGCTTCCTCCCTGCCAAACTCGCAAGTTGCGGCCACACACATCCCATTTGGCTGCCCAATATCCATCGGATCCTGCTAACTGAGGTGGCAGAGATCTGTCCAAGTAGGCCACCCCCCTTTTGGTTTTCAGGTCTGCTCCCAGGTCCTGCTGCTTCTGGCGACTGCCCTCCTCACTAGCTGGTGATGGAAGCTTGCTCAATTAGTGGACTCCCAGAACTTAGGTTTTACTACTGATGGCCTGGTACAGCTCCTACCCCCCCACCTACCCCAAGCAGCCACGGCAGTAGTTAACGTTAGTATTGCTGAGGAACCCCCCCGTCAGACCTGTCCGCGGAGAGGGAACGATGCCCACATGAGGCACGTGCCAAACTGATTAAACGTAGGATTTCCATATAGTATCTTGAGTTGGTCTTCCCATCTCAATAGCTGGGAAAAAGGCTCCCATTATGGACCGGTACGAGGTCCCAATAGGGGGAGAGCCAGAAGGTCATCCCCTCTGGCCGAAGCCTTACAATTCTCTTCACTAGCCAAGGCAAATAAGCAAGCTGCGGCCATCTGCACAAGTGACTCCGAGGGTCTACCCTGCCCACCATTTCCACTGTATACAGCCACGGTGCTTGATGGGGTCATCTGCCTCATCCTTCCTCATCTCCATGTACCTCCCCCAGCTGCTCCTTTGCTCCTCCTCTCTTGTCACCTGGGTAGAAAATCCACCTATTTCACCAGACAATGCTTCTGCTCCAAGTCTCATCCTCCTCCTCTCCAGTTCAGTCCCCACCAGACTCATGTGGCCGCGAGATGTAGCCTCCACGTCTCCAGTCCCCTGCCCAGACAGATTTTTCAGCATCTGTTCCAGGACATGAAGCAGTGGAATGACGTTATTCATCCCGTAGTCCTGGTGACTGACAAATAACGTCGCCTCCTCGAATGGCCTCAGCAAACGGCAGGTGTCACGCATGAGCTGCCACTGGCTGACATCAGAGTTACACAGGGGAGTACTCCTGTCCGCCTGGATCATCAAAAAATCGTTAATGGCCTTTCTCTGTTCATACAGTCCAACATGTGCAGGCTGGAATTCCAACGGGTGGAAACATCGTATATCAGAGTGTGTTGGGGGAGGCCGTTCTGCCGCTGCAACTCGAGGAGGGTGTTCCTGGCTTTGTAGGAATGGATAAAGTGCATGCACAGTTTCCTGGCCATTTCAGAATGTTCTGAAGATCGTGGAAGACTTCAGAACCTTTTCACAACCAGATTAAACACGTGCGCCATGCAGGGCGCATGGACCATCCCTCCTCGGTACAGCGCGGACACCATGTTCCTCCCATTGTCCGTCACCATGGTTCCGATTTGCAGTCGGCGCGGAGAAAGCCACATATCGATTTCTTGCTGCATGACGCGGAGCATCTCCCTGTGTACTTCGTTCGCTGGCAAGCCAGGTGTAGAACTGCTGACACACGCTGTGCCCTACACATGTGGTATGATGGAGCAGTACTTGTGGAGGCGAGATGGTGTGGTGGTGGAGGAGGAGGAGGTGGACATTGGCGCAGAGCCGCAGTTTGACAATGTGGAGGAGAAAGCGCGTCTCCTGTCCAAGTTTGTTGTGTGCCTGGGCAGAAGCACATTCCCCAGTAGGCCGTAAAGGACATGTACTGGCCCTGACCATAGTTACAGCTCCAGACGTCCGCGCTGCCATGCACGTTGGAACAAACCGATAAGCTCAAGGACTGGCCCACCTTCTGTTCTACATATTTATGAAGAGCTGGTACTGCCTTATTGGAAAAGAAATTACGGCTTTGACCACTCAATCTCGGCTCGGCACAAGCCATTAGTTCTCTGAACGGTGCAGAGTCCACCATTTGGAAAGGGAGGGACTGCAGTACCAACAACTTGGACAGGAGTATGGTCAGCTTCTGCACCTTAGGATGGTTGGACGCATACTGTTGTCTCTTTGCAATTGCCTCGCTGAACGACTGCTGGCGCCATGAGTAGTGAGGAGCAGGAGCATCTGGACCGGGAGATGAGGGCAAAGAGAAACAGCTCCCTTCTGCAGAGGTGGTGGAGGCTTGACTGGCTGCAATGGCATGCGTGCCACTGGCCGTTGCTGTTGCTGCGGCGGCAGGATGGACCACCACATCTGAGCCACGTTTCTCCCCAGGCCACCAGATTTTGACGCTGCATGTGTTTAAGACGCAGGCCGTGGTGCCAACGTACTCCCTGGCCACCGCTTTCACTTTCTGCCACAAATTCTACAATATAACCATATTTGGCTCCTCTGGTGTCTATAGCAAAGAACTGCCACTCCGCCGAGTATCGGATTTTACCGCCAACCGCTCCGCACTTGATGACTACTGCCTGCCGGCCTCGCTGAGCCCCTTCTGCTACTTTTCTGGACCTGCGAAGCGGTTTTTTTATTACCCCGGGGCCGCTTGGCTCCCGACCTTCACACTGCATTGCTATCACTGCAGACTCATGGCGCACATGACCACTTGCAGGCTGCGCTTCTGCCCTTAACCGCGCAAGCCAGACGCCCTCTTCTCCTGACGATAATGAAGCCCTTGCCTCACCCGGCTCCCAAGTTCGGTCGGCTACAATATCATCTATTTTGTTTCATCCGTCACGCTGTCCCTCCTCACCGGTCCTTGTTATCCCAAGGCTGAAACACTCTCACAACATGACCTACATTGCCCACTCTCACACATCTTATACTTTGCCGCCTACAGCAAAGAAGCAGGCGATTTTGGCCCCATTATTCGTCGCCTGCCAATAGCTGTGACTGCCCTCCACAAATTGGTTTCATGCCTCCGCATATAGATAGGCGTTTTAGCCCAGACCCCATATTAAATCCTCTGCTGAGAGGAACCGGATGGGAACAGAGGCTGGCTGAGGAACAGGTTGAGTCCACTACCCGCGTCCCGGGCCATGCAACTAATGGTTTTGTCTGAGGTTCCCCACCGACTCATGGCCTTGGGTTGTCAGAATTCATCTGGGAGGAAGAGACTGACCTAGTCAACCATCAAAACCATGGGATGCCTGAAACAACCACAAATGCCCTAGATGACAGCGGCAGTTTTTTGGCCCTCACCGAGTGACCCCCAGCTGCGACGTCCCCTTTGCAGTGCTGCACTGGCGCTGTTCCAGGAAAGTTTGTGCCACTGCCACTCGCCGGTGCAGAGCCTGCCCACCTTCAACTGTCTGACGATACTGTTTTGTTCTAAAATGTACAGACACCTGTTTTGATGATGTTATCTGTTTTATATGAAAATATACACCCCTTTTTTTGACTCCATAATGAACCCAGTAACAAGACTTGAAAAACCCTTGGATATAAATGCCGCCTCCCACAAAATGGCCAGGAAAAATTTACTTGTATTGTCCGTTTTAAAAAACACTTTATGTTTTTACCTAAATGTAAAAGCACAAACAGCTAATTAACCTTCGGACATGAATTAGGCTACAGGAAAAATGTATATATATTTTTGGCGTTGAAAAAAGACGGTTTTTATTTTTTGTCAGCACAACCATCTAAAAAAGCTTAATTAACCCCTGGATGTAAATTGCCCAAAGAATTTGACCGAAAACAAACTAGTTAGCTGTCACGGGTTCGCGGGCTCAGCTGCCCCCAGCGACCCATCTCCCCCTCGCAGGGGGTCTGGCGCGGCGGCTGCGGCGGCCAGCGACACCCATCTGCAGCCTCGGCCTCACGACCTCTCTTACCGTGGCCGCGCTCCTGGAACCCGCCCTGCCTGTCCCTCCCTCGTGGCGCATGGCCGCTCGCTTAAGGATCGCGTCGCGCCTATCTTCCTCTAAAATTAAAGGGCCATTTCCCGATAAATGTTATTGGTCCGGTCGGCTGGGGGGTCCCTATTTAAGGTATCAGCCCCCAGTACTTCCTGCCAGTCTGTTGGTTGTGTTTTTTAGGTTCGTTAGAGAGTTATTGGAGTTCCCGTATTGATTACCTAACCTGTAAACCAGTCCGCTTTGCTTACGTTTCCTGAACCTTATGCCTGCTTGCCGCCTGCCCTGACCGTCTGCCCGTCTCTGACTTAATTAAAACGAACCTCTGCTTCCGCCCGACCTTCTGCCTGTCCCCTGCCTACGCCCCTCGCGGATTTAAGTTTCTTGTACACCAGTACCCCGCCCCATCGCAAGCAATCCCACGTCAGGGTAACGACCTGGAGCCTCACGCCGCAGCACAGTCCATCCCGCTTTCGGCGGGCTCTGGTGAAAACCGGGGCTACTTAGTTTCCGTTCCTGGCGTGGCTTAGCTATGCATCGTTGCATTGGACCAGCAGATCTCTCCACCTATACAGTAGCTTTGTAGCGGTGTTTACACTTCGTGTTTTCTAACCCACACAACAAGAGATACATTTGTAATTAACCTTTGCTGTGAATTAGGCTACGGAAAAATTTTATATATTTTGCGTTGAAAAGAAGGTTAACTTTTGTCAGCACAACCAGCAAAACAACGCTTGTATTTTTTTTTTTTTTTATTTTTTTTTTTTTTTTTAAATAACCCCTGTATGTAAATTGCCCAAAGAATTGAGTGTCACAAACTATTAGCTTTGTAGCTTTTACAATTGCAATGTTTTTTCTACGCCACACATTACTGGATGCGCCACAACAAGAGATACAGTTGTAATTTACCATTGCCTTGTGAAATTAGGGCTACAGGAAAAAATTATATAAATTGCGTTGAAAAAGACGGTTAATTGTTTTGTCACACACCACAAAATAACGCTTAAATAATTAACCCCTGGTATGTAAAATTGCGCCATAAGAATTGAGTCCGCACAAACTAGTAACTTTTGTAGCGTGTTACAATGCGTATTTTTCTACGCCACACAACAAAGATACAGATTGTTAATATAACCCTTTGCTGTGTGAATTAGCGCTACAGGAAAAATTATTATATTATTATTTGGCGTTGAAAAATGAAAGTTTCTTGGGGTTCACACACCAGCAAAACAACCGCTTAATAACCTCTGGAGGTAAATTTGCGCCAAAGAATTGAGCCCCACAAACTAGTAGCTTTGTTAAAGCTGGTTACAATTGCTGTTAGTTTTCTACGCCACACAACCAGAGATACAGTTGTTAAATAACCTTTGCTTGTTAATTAGGCTACAGGAAAAATTTATATAATTTGGCGTAGACAAAGGACGGGTTTCTTGGGGACAATCACACCACAAAACAACCTCTTAATTAACCCCTGGATGTAAATTGCGCAATAGAATTGAGCAGATAACAAATGAAGTGGTATTTAATTGTAAAAACCTGTTTTTCTTTTAAATGAATTACAACAAGGAAACTGGCTTGATCCCCACTTGGATATTGAATGTATATGCAGCTGCAGTGGACGTAACACTGGATTTTCAAGATCCAATACCCAAAACAATTAGAAAATAGAACTTAAGAGAACATCTCTGAGACAAGCCGAGACACCCCACCAGAAATCGCTTATATAAAAATCAATTACTTCAGCAAGACTATCCAAGACTCTGCAGCACCTTCCCTGAATGAGCCACAGTGAAGGATTGTGAGCTTCCCCGGCGTCCCGCGCCCGTAAAACCTATATAGTGCGGAGACTGTCACATAAATCCGCGCCGTCCTCTGATTGGCTGTCCACTTCTGCACTTGTCCATGCAGGCTATGCCCTTCTTCCTTCCAGATTGCTTTGCCCCCATGTAGCACCATGTGCTCGCACCATTTTTAATCAATCAACAACACATTTCGTTCACCCACCCGAAGTACCCCAAAGTTTGACTTCGTTCCGACCAGAAGTTTTTCCTGAAATTCTAAACTAAATCCCCTCGTTCGTTAGAATCGATTCGTGCCCATCTCTACATAATAATACATAATGCAGGGGAAATTTCCGTGGTGGTCACTCTGCATTAACCCAATAAATGTCAAAAAGCATTGGTAAAATGTGCTAAAAATACTGTATCTAGATTTGGATTCTAATTTACTCAAGTTCAATCAGACAAACCAGGCAAGAGGTTATAGAAACATTGTGAGCAAAAAGGTATATGTACTTAACAAATACAGACAAAATGCTAACAATTCATTGCATTAAATATTTAAAGGTGCATTCACACCTTAGTAATGTGATGGCATATTAGTAGTATAACACATAACATTATGATCTGTGGGGGTTCAGCTGCTGATACCCCTGTTGATCCTTTGAACATGAGGGCAACATTTTCCTCAAAACATTACCTGCATAGCATTGTTTTTAATGATCTAATGTGTAATGTCAAAGAGAAGTGATCTTGAACCAAAAGTTTTGCAGAATAGTAAGTTAACCCTCAAAATTTCGTGTTGGTCCAAATTGAAATTTGCCAAAAACTGTTAAAAAATTAACCCTAACATTTAATAAGGCTTAAGGTTCATATTTTTGACAATTTTCCTCAAAATTTAAATTTGGGCCAAATCCAATTGAATCACTGAGATTGGACTGAGATTGGACTGGGTCCAATGTGTTTTTGCCTCCAATCTTAAGTGAAACTCTAAGGATGCTTTCACAGGTTGCAGTTTTGGTGCAGTTTTAACAGCACTGCAATTTAAATGTCTTTATCAACAGCAAGCTTTTTTTATGTATAAAAACTATTTGGAAAGTGAGTAATCAATTACCGTGTTTACAATCTGCAAGATTTCAAAAACAGTAATTGATTACTTACTTACAACATCTTTCCAAACAATCTAAATAACTGGAATAAGCTTGCTGGTAATAAAGTCAGTTTAATTGCAGTGGAGTTAGTGTGCTTTCACACAGCGCAGTTTTGGTGCGGTTTTAACTGCGCTCCAATTAAACTGCCTTTATCACCAGCAAGCTTTTATCACTTATCTAAACTGTTTGGAAAGTGATGGATCAACTAGTGTGTTTGTAATGCACAAGACTTCAAACACAGTAATTGATTGCGTACTTGAAACACCTTTGTGAACAATTTAGACAACTGAAAGATGCTTGCTGATAATAAAGGCAGTTTAATTGGAGCGCAGTTAAAACTGAACCAAAACTACGCTGTGTGAAAGCACCTTTAAGACTATACAAATGCTGCACTGTGTGATACCACCCTAATGCCTATAAGAGAGACAGCTAAATGGCCGTAATTATCAAAGCTTTTACATGCCATAGCATTGGGGTGAGATATACAATAGCATTCCTGTCACAATATATGTCTAGAGTAGTTTAATAGTTGACACTCAATATCTTTGGTGGTCTACGGTGAAGAATAAATTGTACTTGGTGGTAATGGGTTAATATCTATTATTTCTTCTAGTGTACTCCAGTGGTAATATTTGGTAATTATGTTATATACAATATTATAATGCTGTTTATCTTGGTATAGAGTTTGTGCTTTCCTACACCACGTTCCAACTTGTAACGATTTAAGTGTCATAAAGATGTAATTTTTTTTTGTATTTCAATTAAACTCAAATTAAACCTTGTATCTCAATCAATCTCAAACAGTTTGCAGTGTGATGTGGCCAGCTCCTGCTAAAGTGGTAGGTGCATGGATATCCGTCCAAGTAATGGTGGTAGACTTGCAAAAGTTGATAGTGAATCCAGCACCATCCAATTAAAGTAAAATCAGCAAATATTTATTGAAAAATCAAAATGATAAAAGAATTCTGACACAGGCAGTGTGCAGCAAAAACAACAAGGGAATGCCCAGATGACAACACGGGTAAGAGATTACGCTAAAGCATTTCGGGCATGTATATTGAGCCCTTACTCATAGCGATATAGAGAGACCTATGTTTTGCCTGTTTATATATGCTATTGATAAGACTAAGTATCCAATAAGATTATCTGACATGAACATGCATATATTACTCACCAATTGGAGACAATGTGAATATCGCCATGTCGGTCGGCGTTCCAGAAGCGGAAATGACGAATGTACGGGCATGCGCATTAGAATCCAGAGGACTACTATGGGCAAGGGAAATTCTGCGCAGCTGCATTAGAAGTATAACTTCAAATATGAACGGGAGTAAGACTGAAACAGGTGATACATTGTGTGATAATAATAAAAAAAAAGGTAGCTATTCAGGCAAAACAAGGTTTCTCTACATCTATAAAAACAACATAATTTAAACGTATCAAAAAGATGATAAGTAGAGAATATATATTATTGTGATAACGATGTGATGGAAAAACATACTTATTGTTACCATGAATATTAATAATAACATAATGATTCACGTTTGATGTTCATACCCATGGGTTGAATGGTATTTAAAACAGTGATCCAGTACGCCTTGCGATCTCTCAGGAGGCCACTGTATCTCCCCCTCTCAAAGGATTAACTATTTTATCTATAGCCTTAATTGAAAGGGAAGAATAATCACAATTATGATTTGTTATAAAGTGTTTTGTAAGCCCTGATTTGTTTCTATCAGCAGAAGAGGTTATATCGTTAATATGTTCCAGGAATCTCGTCTTCAGTTTCCTGATTGTGCTGCCAATATAATGCATGTGACATGAAGAGCATGTAGCCATATAAATCACATAACTAGAATTACAATTAAGAAACTGTTTAATATGAAACAATTTTGATCCTGAATCGTCTGTAAATTCCTTACCAGGGACTATGTAATTACAGGTTCGACAACTGCATAATCCACACTTGTAAAAGCCTTTACAAGATAGCCAATTTGAAATATGTGGCTTTGACCTGAAACAGTTGGAGGTGAGAATATTACCCAAAGTTTTAGCTCGTCGTGATACTATTCTACATCCTTGTGTTAGAATAGAGTCTAGAATATCGTTCTCTCTTAGGATTGAAAGATGTTTTAATACTATATTTCTTATAATTTGATATTGTTTGGTATAATCCAGTACCAATGTAGGTGTTGGTGAAGATGAGGTTTGAATTTTAGACTTGGACTGTAATAGATCTATTCTTCTTTTACATCTAACCTTATTGTGTGCATTAGATAATAAATGATGTGGGTATCCTCTATTGACAAGTCTCTGACTAATGTTGTTGGCTTCTTGATCGAAAACCACGTCTAGTGTGCAATTGCGTCTAGCACGTGTGTATTCTCCCATGAGGATAGATTTATGTGTAGCTTTAGAGTGAAAACTGCCAAAATGGACTATAGTATTGGCTGCAGTGGGTTTGCGATATGTTTTGGTAGTTATTATTTGATTGTTATTTCCCACGAGTTCCAAATCCAAGAAATTTATATGATTCCTGTTAGTGACAAAAGTAAAAAATAAATTAAAGGGATTGTTATTGAGGTATGATAGGAAGGAGGGTACGGCAGATACATCGCCCCTCCCAAAAATAAGGAGGTCATCGATGTATCTGCCGTACCAGTCCAAACAATCGCAAACACCAGTGATACATAGGGTAAAATGTATGAACAGAAGTCTGGCGCTTTTTCAGCCCGAGAACCAGACGCATTTCAATATCAAGCGCATTAGGGTATGTTCACACGGCATGTTGAGTCCATGTTTACATATGTTTATAGATGCGTTTTTGGATCCATGTGTTTGGATCCATGACCCTAAATGGACCCAAACACGCATTTAACAATTTGCAGTGTGAACTTACATTGCTTTCAATGTAAAACACGCATCGGCGTTCAGTCAAGTGAACGCCGACGCGTGTTTACTTGCGATTTTCTGATGCATCTTTGGGATCCGTTCAAAGAATTGACAAAAGACGCAACAGGAGCAATATTTAAAACTATAGGATGTGTGTCTGCTGCAGCCAAAATGCAGCCAAACACGAACCTGCGTGTTGAATGTGTTTTGGATTCGATTGACGCAGAGCTTTTGGATCCAATTTTCGGATCCGAAAATTGCATCCAAAATGCCATATAAACATATGAGAGCGCCCACGGTATTTTGTAATGCACCTGAGATTGGGGGGCGTGCTAGAGGCGTGTCACACTACATCCGTAGGAAGCTACACATTTATAGCTTCAGTACGGCAAATCCAGGCTCATTACTGCTGGAACAGGTAAATCACTTTAACAGTGGTTTACCTGAGCCTGAATTGTCGATTTTGCGCTACAATGTGCCTGATTTATTACCTGCAGTAGAACAGGTTCATAGATTCAGGCGCATTCTACACTACTATTGTGCGAAATAAAATTGGCGTCTGGGCACCAAAAATCATACATGTCGCCCATAGTTTGCCTGGTGTGCCCAATTAAAAGATAACTTCCTTACGGGTGCTTTCACAAAGTGAGTTCGTGGTGCTTTTTTTTTTCTTTTTGCAGTAATGCACAGCATTAAACTACCTTTATTGCTGTGCATTTCTGCAAAAAAAGCAATTAAAATGCACTCTGTAAAAGCATCCTAAGAAGGATGTTCCACATTATTAAGCAGCCACAGCAGCAATATGGGAAAGAAAAAGGATATCTCTGCTGTTGAAAAGTGCAATGCCTTGGACAAGATATGAAAACATAAGCTATTTCAGGAAAACGTAAGCTTGATCATTGTATTGTCAAGAGATTAGTTTCCATGCACAGATGAGTTTGTGCAGATAAAAGCATGATGAGGAAGGTTTCTGCCAGACAAATTTGTCAGATTAAGAGACCAGCTGTCCAAGAAACATTACAAAGCAGCAAACAGGTATTTGAAGCTGCTGATGCCATGCGATCCTCACGGTATAGGATCCTCAGGGACTATTTATAGTGGGCCCACACATACATGAAGACTAATTTTGAAACAGTCTTATTTACTGATGAGTGCTGTGAATCCCTGGATGATCTAGATGGATGGAGTAGTGGATGGTTGACAGATTGGCATCATGTCGCAACAAGGTTGTGACATCAGCAAGGAGAGGTCTGATTCATGCTTTGGGCTGGAATCACAGGGAGAGAGCTGGAAGTCCCCTTTAGGATCCCTGAAGGTGTAAAAATGACCTCTGCAAAGTATATAGAGTTTCTGACTGACCATTTTCATCCATGGTAAAAAAAGAATAACTATGCCTTCCATAGCAAAATCAACTTTACGCATGACAATGCATCTCATGCTGCAAAGAAGATCTCTGCGTCATTGGCTGATATTGGCATAAAGATAGAAAATAATGGTGTAGTCCCCCCCCCCCTCTATCTCAATTGAGAATCTTTGGTGTATCTTCAAGCAAAATATTTATTAGAGGTGGGAGGCAGCTCACATGAAAACAGCAGCTTTGGGAGGCTATTCAAGTAGAAACTCTCGAAAAAACATGTTCAATGGATGCAAGAATTGTGAAAATGATATCAAACAGGGGCTCCTATGTTAACATGGAACCTGATCTGTTACAATGTTTTTATTGGAATAGTGAATTCTTTATGCTGCAAATTCCAAAAATGGCCATTTTCAGTTCTTTACAACCTATACTAAGTTTTGTAACTCTATTGTGTAGAATAATTTGGAACAGTGCATTTTGAGTCTTCATTTTGAAAAAAAAATATCATTGGGAAGTTTGTCCAATACAACTTGATTTATACTTTAATGGTTGATGGTTCCTAAATTATTCTGTCATTTACATTGATCAAATTAGCTCAATCAGAGAAATATATCATTTTTCTTAATAATCTGAAACACAGGTGCATAGAACTTTCAATTATTTGCTGGGAAATGGATTTATAATCTATATTTTTTACAGTAATTTATTTTATTTAAAAATAGGTTCAGCATTCTTATTTTTTAAAAGAGATCCAAATCTCCAAGTTCCTTTTACACCGTCATAGAGATGCTACAGTGGGGAACTTACTGAAAAAAGATTTTGACAGCTCTCAATGAACTGAATAATACATTCCTATGCAGTTTCTAGGTTTTAGGAAGTCTAGTGAGTGATGGCATAGACTGGTGTTTACCATCTCTTTTTGTGGTGAGAAAACCCCTTACTTTTAACTAGTGTTGTGCTTCGGATTCAGGTTGGGCTGATTCGGGAATTTTATTAGAAACAACAAGAATATTGAGCATCCAAATGGCAGCCTGCCTGCCAGACAGGAAAAGGAAATTGTATCATTCATTTGTTACAGTGGGCTAAAGAGAAGCAATCTTAGAATATGGATTATTGGGTAAAAGTGATAGTGATGAATAGCCAATCTGCACTGAACAAAGAGATGATGCTAGAGCTTTTGTCTGTTGACAATCTAACAAAACTGACAGAGTGATTAAAAAAAGTGGTGCAAAATAATTGTCTTGCTATTCATAACTGAAATAACAGAACACAATTTTTATTTTAAGACACACTTTCTGTCCAAGTTTTATTTGTGTACTATAAATGTTTAAAGTGATTTCCATTGGTGACATGGCAGATGTCTAGACGGTAATCCAGTTCTATCCAGATGGACTTCACTGCTTCGGTAATGCATTATCTCAGGATCTTCAGACCCACTATCTGGCTGGGGGTAAAAACATTGAGTCTTAATGTAGCCCCATGGAAAGGGTGTTTGATCTGGCAGTCATACGCAATATTGGTGAATCGTTGGTTTCTGTGTAGTTGATCAACCATTTTGGTAATATTTAATTCAGGTATTGAATAGCATCTAAATGCAAATGTGGAGGTGAACAATCCTGCTAATGGAATACAGTATATTAGGCACATCTTCCTCTATCTGTGAGATTTACCATTTCTTTAACATGTCCAAGTAGGAGCAGCCAGTGACAGTACCATCGACTTTAAAGAAAGAACCATAGGAACCCTCCTGTTCTTTTTAGGGGCACATGGGTTTTTAGAGCCAAATGTGGGGGAGATTCTGCTATAAGGTAGCCTTATCACTAAATACCAAAATCACAGTCTTTCTATTTGTTAGAATTATTTTATTCTGAAAGTGTTGCTGTACTGTCGCAACATACACCAATTTCGCAAATTACAACAAGCAAAAATAATTTTCTTACTTTAGTGTCACCCACAAAGTTAAGCACATTTTATATTAAGCTTTTAAAAATAAAGCTGTGCTGTGATTGCTGTGAATTAAGTCAGTTTCCCTTTGATTTTCAGTCACCAACCACTTATGTACCACACCAGATTTTGGGCACTTTTCTCCTTCCATCAATACAAAATAGGTTTAATGATGATGAAGTCATTTTTTCAAGATAAGACATCTTCCCACTGAGCCATAAAAGGTTTTCTTTCAGACTTATTAGTTCAATGACATGGGCAGTAAACAGTCCAAATTTTATTCCACATGAAAAATCTGTGGTGGAAATTAAAAAAGAATAGTCCATGGATAGGCTCCATCTTGCAAAGCTGATCTCGGTATGCTCCGTGAGAAAGTTATTACCAGCTTGATGTAGAATAATATTCATTAACCCAGGCCTTAGAGAATTCAGACCACGGTAAAAGCATAAGGAGGAGCAAGAAAGTACTAGTTAGGATTTTTCTGTTGAAGATCTCAATATCTTTCTGTACTTTATCTGCAAAAACAATTGTCATTAATTAAAATGATTTTCTTTGATTTGTGAAGTATAGTTCACAAAGTCAAAATGCCCATTGTTTTTGGGTCATTCCCATAAAACAGCTGGGTTATTGTTCTCTATGTGTCGTCATTCCATAGTTCTTGAGGATATAATATGATATTAGATAAAATCATAGAACTTCAAATTGATTTTACAGTCACTATGATAATATAAATTATTACATGGAGTATCTGTTTACAGCGACATGAAAGTAGTCAATGTTTGACTCCCTCAAGCCTTTTTTTAGTGTCTCAGAGTAAATGTTAACTCTGAATCTATGTGTTTCCACCTGATTCTTCTATTTTAAAATAAGAGTATATTCACACAGCATTTTTGCGGGGTGTACTTTGGGACTTAATTGCACTGCAAGTACAGTAAAATCATAGCACTCATTGAGTAAGAGGACCTAATTAACGCATACCTGGAACCCACCCACCACCTACCTACCTGGATTCCTCTCACCGCCTACCTACATTGGGGCCCACCATCACCTACATACCTACCTGGAGCCCAACCCCCACCTACCTACAATGGATCCACCATATCCTACCTACCTAAAGAACACCTACCTGCAACCTACCTTCCTGAGGCCCACCTACCTACAACCTACCTTCCTGGGGCCCATCTACCTGCAACCCGCCTAACCTGGGCACACCTATCAGCTATCTAAGTGGGGTCCACCTATCTACAACTTAACTAGCTGTGGACCACCTATCACCTACCTACCTGAGGCCCTAGGCACCTAGGCACACCTATCACCTATCTAAGTGGGACCCACCTACCTACAAACTACCTAACTGGCTCCCACTTATAACCTACCTAACTGAGGCCCATCTACAATATACAGACCTGGAGCCCACCTACAATCTACCTACTTGGGGTCCACCTATCACCTACCTACCTGATGCCCACCTAACTGCAACCTACCTAAATGGCACCCACCTATAACTTACCTTACTGGGGTCTACCATCACCTTCCTACATGGGGCCCACCTATCAGCTACCTACCTATCAACTACCTAACTGAGGCCCACCTAACAACAACCTACCTGCCTGGGGCCCACCTACAACCTACCTAAATTGGGCCCATCTACAGCCTACCTAATTGGGGCTTACCTACCTATCTTGGACCCATCTACCACTAATCTAACAAGAGCCTTTCTATCAACCCAATTAGGGCCTACTTATCTACCTGAGGGCTATCTATCTACCTATCTTGGGCCTATCTACTGCCTACCTACTTACCTGGGGCCCACCAATCACCTGCCTACCTGCCTTACTGGGGCTTACCTATATACTTAACTGGGGGCCTACAAACCTACCTTGGGCCTACCCATCAACCTGCTTGGAGCGAGTCTAAGTACCTAAATATGCCTTAACTAGCTAACTGGAGCTTTGCCCATTTACCTACCTACCTAGGGCCTTGATTACCTATCTACCTTGTGCTTTGCCTACTCATCTGGGCCTTGTCTAACTACCATGTAATATGATTTGAACGGCACAGCCATAGCAACATCTACTGCAACATCCTTCTCTGTGGCCTCCCATCTAGCACACTGCCCCTTCAAACCATCTCAACTCTGCTGCCGTCTTATCCCACCTCTCCCTGCTCATTTCCTCTAGCCTCTCCCCCTCTGTCAATCCCTTCTGGCTACCAATAGCTCAGCAAATTCATTAAGTTGCTAACCATGACCTACAAAGGCTCTCCATAACCTTCCCTCCTTTACATCTCGCTCAAATCCCTTGAATCTCCCCTCAACGCAATCTCGCTCTCACAGACCTTCTTCTCTGTTCTCTCTCTATCAGTCCTCCACAACCGTCTCCAAGACTTCTCTCGCGCTTCCCTACATCTGGAATGCACTGCCCAAACACATCGACTCTCTCCCATCTCACCGCTTCAAAAGCAACGGGAAAACCAATTTCTCAGGATTGCATATTTACAAAAACCCCTGCTGCCACTTAAACTACCCCACAAAACATGTCTGCCCCTTCCTCCTGTCTCTTCCCTCCTTTTTGATTGTAAGCCTTCGCGGGCAGGGTCCTCTCTCCTGTACAGTTATAAGAATTTTGTCATATTTAATCACTTGACATATCATGTATGTGAACCCCTTGAATGTACAGCGCCATGGAAAAAATGGCGCTTTAAAATAAATGTTAAAAAATAATAATAATAAAAAAAAAATATAGCAAAATTTCTCCGGGGTTAGCACACTAAAGGTTCTTAGAGGTGGGAATAGGTAAATAGGTGATGGAAAAGTAAGGTATTTGTGTGTAAATTCTGAAGGGACGAGTAGTGAGAAGTCATCAAGGGAAAAAGAAAGACTTATGAGAGAAGAGAACGACTCATGAGATAACAGAAGAAATCATTGGATAAGATGTCTCCTGTGAGTCCCTTGATGTCTGTGTTGGAAAATTTGCTGTATTTCATTGTAATTGAGGTGACCGATGGTGTCTAAACCATACGGGGTCTCTATATGTCTATATTATAGGTTATATCGGCACTTGTATAGTGTCACCGTACACTTGTCCCTGATTGTAATAGTGAGTGCACACCAGTACCTGACCCTGTGATTAGAGGGTATTACTTTTACTATCTTGATTGTGTTTATAATGTTGAAAAGGCGAGTGTGGAAAAAGGAAAATTTGAGTGGATATTTAATGTGGGGGGTTTAGGGTTAGGGTATGTGAACTGGTGGGGGGTGGAGGAGGATATTGTATGGGGGACATGGATGGAGTCACTTGCCATGGTCAAACTATTGAAAGGTTATATTGTAAACAAAAGGACATGGGGGACTGTGTGTAAGACAGACATAATGTGTGGTATTATATGCACAATACATTTTGTTTTACCACCTGGATTATGGGGTAAAATGAAAGCATTTATGTCGAGAGGCCTAAAATTAACAGGTAATTTTTCATGGGCAGAGCGTAGGGTGCGCCCCCAGATCAACTTCTCTTTTGGAACCTTAGGCCCCACAGTCCACAGGCCGCAATGCCATTTTGAAACTGGTATGCATTTGTGTGACACCAAACTTTGGTACATTTTTGCGCATCATACGATTCTTGCGTGACAAGCTCCAGCATCATTGCCGCATTCAAAAGTGTCTAGGGTACAATGCACCAAGTTTTGTCATAAAACAGTTCATACATCTATAGAGCAGTTTGTTTGGTTCAAAACAAGGCAAAAATATGGCACAACCCCGTTCATACATGTCGCCTAAAATCGTTATCTCCTGAGCAAAATCAACAAAGCAATGTGTCTGGTAAGAGTCTTAATTTACCTTTTCTTACAGGTTAAAAGCTAATCATTGTAGCAAGAAAACTCCTTAAAGAAGACACCACCACTACAGCATGCTGCATTCTGGAAAAAAAAATGCCTTGGTCCCAAAAAAATCATCAGTTGGTCAAAGGATATAAAGAAAACAATTGAACAATCTTTCAATCAATCAATGTTGAGATTGAAGAGAAAATTTACATGCAAAGCACCATTATTGCACCATAGCAAAGCTGCTTGTAAGTAAATGTGTGTGTTGTTGTGGTTTTACCATCATTTTGGTTATGATTTAAGAAAATTATAGTAGATGTAAAACAACAACACAAGTTTCTGGAGAAGAATAGCATTGTAAAACATTTTACTATGTAACATGCTATAAAATATATAAAAAAAAAAAAAAAAAAAACCTTTTTCAGACTCTGTAACCCACCTTAGGCACACACACAAGTACAGTATATGCCCATAGCAGGTTAAGGGCACTTTATTAGAAAGCTGTTCAACACAGATCTATAACACAGATTTTAAGTGGCAGAGACTAACAGCAATGGGCTACTGTGAAAGAACAATTAGTGGGCCCACTGTTGTCTAGATACATGATATTCTCCTCATTGACCCTAACTGAAGAGTGTCACTTGTTTGGGCTGCACCATTTACAAACAGATTTTTGCCTTTATTTATGACTTGAAGAGAGTTCATTAAGCCTATTTATATATCTTTAACATGGCAATACCTTGTGGGAACCTTTCCTAGTGGCAGGTGACCAAAAGCCACTGGTTACAGATTACCATTTGAGAGGGATGTTTTACAGTGATGTGCACGAGGCCTGATTCTCAGTATCTTGATTATTGAAGGTGAAAAACAGCTGGAAGTTCACCCTGATAATAGGGGAAGGCACATTCTACCTACATAGCTCATCCTTTCATATTGAACTGCTTTATATTAAGAGTAGAAGATCTAATCAAGTGTTATTTTGAGAGTATTTATTTCACTTAACAAATAAAAAGCAGACTACAATACCAGTACTACAGAAGATAAGGTCAACATACTGTAGTAGCTGTACCTGACTCATCAAGTCTATGGATAGTTATGCAAGAAACCTGAATGCATAAAATGGCCAAAATAAAGAACAGGAAGCCTTCAAAATATGCAATGTTATGTTAAGTTAATGGTTTTAAATCTGATTCTTCAATAATACCACTTTAAAGAACCCTATAATTAATGCTGTATTTCAGATTCAGATCAAAGTTAAATTCAACTCGGTCCTCACTGATTTGATTTGACTTGATCTGAACACAATTTTGGCATAAATTGTCAAAAAATTGGCCCTGACTCGTAGCTTAATTTGGGGCTAGGGTCACTTTTTTATGCATTGTGAGAAGTTATCTTACCATTCTGTGATACTTTTAGTCAAGCAGTGCTTAAAGTTCAATGTCACTTCTGGTCTGACATCTTCTCAAGTTAACATAAGGGCTACTTACCCTGAAATTACAAAACCCCTATTAAAATTTGAGTATGAAACATCCCAAATCTGAATTTCAGTTAAAATTCAGTTGAACCAGTGTGTGAACTATGCTACTCATATTTTCTTTGTGTATTATCAATGCTACACAAAGAAACCTGCAATTTGGTTATTGAGCATGAGCTCTATAGTTAAAAAATAAAATGTTACAGTATCTTAAGTAACTTCATCTGTATAAAAGATTCCTAAATATTTGTAATAAAGTAGTCTAAATAAACAGTTCACTTAATTAGTCATAAATTAGCAGAGATTATGGCAATTTAAGCTTTTTGAAAGCAGAAGTGATTTTGTTTTTGAATGCTCAACAATTTCTATGAAGTGTATGCCAAGGGCAAAGATATGCAGATTTTGTTTTATATGCTGAATATTTGAGTAGTTTATTCTTTTATGAGGGTAGAGGTTAAATTACGACCGAGCTTATGAAATAGTGTGTGACTGATGGAGATACTAATAAGGGTCATAGCCGTATTAAATGGTCTCACAATACCTCCATAAAGTATAGCTGTTTTGTCGAGCAAGCGTGGGCTATAAACATAATGAGGCTAGCATGTTGTAAAAAGAAAAACTTCAAAGTTTCAGAATGCCAGGTAGTTCATGACACAAATATCTCTTGTTTTATTTACTTCATGTATAAAGCCGTACAATAAAAAATGGGGGTGTCTACTATTAAATAATTCAGATGGGGTACCCGAAAAACAGCCCACTATGCATGTTAGTGTAGGCCCAAAGAGAAAATGTACAAAAGGGTAAGGAAGGGTCAAAACGTATTGTGGCATGCACAGATATGCGCCCGCTATACACCTTTATTAGTGCTTATGAAAATAAGAGCATGAAAGTACGCACTTTCAACGCAAGGCAGCTTTCTGCCTCAAACACCCTTCTATTTCTCAAAAAATACAATCGTAAAATCTAGAAATATGATCATAAAATCATCGTCGTCTGTACGATCACTATGATTTTACATAGCACTCGATGAGTCCTGTAGTTGTTAAATGATTTTACTGTATATGTGGGTAATTTTTTTCCATGATTACATGTCGAGGTATGCTCTGCAAATACACTGTGTGAACACCCCATAAATTTTAATCCCTCGTAACCAGGCCATAATAACATGGCAAATGTTTAAGTTTCTGCCTTTCTGTGCTTTATTAGCTAGAACTTTTTAGTGATATGTTTTTAGTGATATGACTGTATGAGGCCTGGTTTTATATGGCAGAAACTGTTTATTCTTATTTTGGGGATCCCATATAGTGTCACTGGGAAATCCAATTAAAGGGGGGAATCCTCTTTAACGATGAAGCTGTCACAGATCAAAGTTTATAAAGCCTTCTCTGAATCTGCCATGGTACATCTCTAAGCCCAGAAATGGAGTTGTTGATTACAGTTCTGTTTATAGCGGAGTTTCAAAAAAGGGGCCAAAAAACCCCTTTTACGTAATATGCCAAAGGATATTGCTACAACCTGGGATCTGAACTTCTCACCATCAAAAACGGTGGGTGGTTGTCAAAATCAAAAAAGGGAATCATGAATATTTGATTGAAGGCAATTTCATCCTATACCAGGAAAATGACCAAAATCACTGCTGCAAATTATGCAAAACCTAATATAAAAAGAGCAATCAACTGTATTCAGCTGCTATAACGATAATCATACATCCAACATAGCTTCTTAAAAACTTTATAGTGTAGAAAAATGGCATGAAGCCAAGTTGTGGTAAGAGCAGTTGGTAAAATGGGATAAAACTTTTGTAATAACTCAAAAATTTAACTAAATGCCAACGGAGAGAGGGATGATGGAAAAAAAGCACTAAATACGTCTTTGTTTAACTTTGGTAGTAATTTGGAAAGGGCAATTTTTCCCCAAATTCGTTTTGTTACTTTACCGAATTTCCAGCAAGTAAAATTCTTCCCAATTTTTTCGGGAAAAAAATCATGTTAAAAAAAGCTATTTCCCCGCTGACAAGCTGAGGGTCGTAAAACTTGTGCCTGCAAATATCGAGGGGGCTTGGTTTGGTCTTATACAAAGTTGTGTTTTTGTTACAAGCACATACTGCCCGCCCCTCTTAGAATCGCTTCACTATAAAATTTCCCTGGGAAATTAAGAGGGCAAAACTGACCAAAAAAATGAAACGGGGAAAGTTGCCCGATAAAAATTCATGCCAGAGAAAGCTGGAAAAAAAAAAAGCAGAGAGTCAGGTGGCAAATTTTGTGACAGAGTTGGAGGGGGACAGCGCCCCGCACATGAGGTCAGGGCGTGGCACAATGAATTTGGGGGTGGGAAAAAAAATAGGCCACAATGGCACAATACACAGTGGGAGGTCCGGACAGGCGCATGGGGTCACCGTGGAAATGCAAAAGTTGGTAGGTCACGGCAACACCCAAAAGGAAAAGCATAAGGGTCGGGCAGTGGCAAATGACTTCGGGAGGTTGGAAAAAACAGGAGTGGGCCCACAGAGTGGGCCAATACACAGTGTGGGAGCTCCTAAGCACCCACGAGCGCATCGGTCAACGTGGCACAAGGGAACAGTTGAGGCCCGGGGAGCAGCAGCATGGGGGCCCCGCAAGGGAACAATGACATTCGGGGGTGCAAAAACAGAATAGGCCACAAGGGGCACAATACAGAGGGAGGGGGACGGCAGCAGGGGCAACAGCATGAGGCAGAGAGGGAAAAATGAACAGTGTGGGGGTCACGGCAGCACCACACAGACCCCAGGGTCAGACGGGGCACAAGGGACAGAGTCGGAGGGGGGTGGCAATACCAGTCCCGGGTAAAGAGGTTGGTAGCGGAGAAATGCAGCAGATGTGTGGCATCAGGGGGGGGTGGGGGGGCTTCGAATAGTGGTGAGGCGGGTAGTTTAAAACCCAGACTCATTTCTCACAGTTTGGGTGAGGCGTCTGGCTGATGTAGTCTGAGGCCCTAAGGCATTGGTTGTGGGAAACCCTGGCCGTCATGCCTGATTTTCTTGCAAGGTCGTCGTTCCACATTTCCCGGGAAAAGGGGTTCCCTTGGGGAAACCGTCCCCCCGCCGCACTAAACCCCCACTCTATGCACACAAAGGGAGGCAAGACCTTTCTCCACTGCAAACTGGGCAATTGGGCCACCATCCATTTGGCTGCCCAGTAGTCCAGCGGATCTTCTAATGGGGGGCAGAGTGTTTTCCCAAAGTAGGCCAAAACCTTTTTGGGTTCGGGGTTCTGCTCCGGCCCTTGCTCTGCTGCTGCGGGTGCGCCCTCACTAGGCGGGTAAAGGGAAAAAGCGCTCATCTGACTCCAGATTGGGGTTGCTGGATGGGTTTGGTTTTACTGCTCCGACCCCCCCCACCTTCCCCCCCGGCACCGCGGCAGTAGTCGTATGCTGAAAAAACCCCCGGGCAAACCGTCAGAGGGGGGACGATGTCCACGGGCAGGGGCCCAAACAAACTACGGAGGATTTCCCTAATTTTTGATTTGTCCCCCTCTAAATGGCTGGGAAAAAGGGGCTCCCTTTTTTAAAACCGGACGGGGCCAATAGGTGGAAAAACCGAATTCATCCCTAGCGGTGCTGACTATTGGGGCTGTCCTACCGGGAAAATAGATCTGTGGGCCTCTGCACAAGGCTGCCCCCTGTCTGGTGAAATCCACTCATTTACCAGAAAATGCTTTGCCCCAATGCCCCTCCTCCCCCTCCTCCATTTCATCCCCACGATCTGGGCCCGAGATGTAGTCGCCAGTCCCCATCCCCTGCCAGACAGTTTTTCAGCACTTTTCCCGGAATAAAGCGGGGGAAACGTTATCATCCCTTTTCTGGTGACTAACAAAAAAAGTCGCCTCCTCGAATGGCCTCAACAAACGGCAGGTGTCACCATGAGCTGCCACTGGGTGACACAAAGTTTACACGGGGGGTACTTCTGCTGCCTGGATCATCAAAAAATCGTTAATGGCCTTTCTCTGTTTACAGCGGTCCAACATGTGAGGGTGGAATTCCAAGGGGGGAAACTCGCATACAAGGGGGTTGGGGGGGGCCGTTCTGCCGTGAAACCCGGGGGGGGGTTCCTGGCGTTGTACGAATGGATAAAGTGATGCACATTTCCTGGGCCCTTTTCAAAAAGATTTGGAATTTTTTACAACCAATTTAACACGGCCATGAATGGCAGGACCATCCCCTCGGCGCAGCGCGAACACTAGTTCCTCCCATTGTCCGTCACCATGGGTTCCAATTTGCAGTTTTGGGGGAGAAAGCCCCACATCGATTCTTGCTGCAGACGCAGAGCAGTTTCTCCCCTGTGTATTCGTTCGCCCAGGCAAGCCAGGTGAGAACTGCGTGACACGCTGTGCCCTACACATGTGGTATGATAAGCAGTATTGTGGAGGCTGAATGGTGGTTTGAAGAGGGGGAGGGGCGGACATGGGCAGGGCCGCATTTGTCAACGTCAAGGAGAAAGTGGGGTCCTTCCAAGTTGTTGGGGGGCCTGGGGCCGGGAAGAACATTCACCCAGGGGCCGTAAAGGAAAAATGTAAAGGCCCTGACCGAGTTACAGCTCCCCGTCCGCTGCCGTACACCTTGGAAAAACGATAAATCAAGGATGGCCCACCCTTTTGTTTACATATTTAGAAGGCTGGTACTGCCCCTTTTTTGGGAAAAAAATTCGGGTTTGGAATCTCCCTCTGGCTCGGCAAAGCCTTATTCTCTGAACGGTGCAGAGTCCCCATTTGGAAAGGGGGGGACTGCAGCCAACAACTTGGAAAGGGGGCAGGTCCGCGCTGCACCTTAGGGGTTGGGG